>CATIWR010044955.1:0-24344 GCA_949677035.1 Omphalea diandra
ACCACACTCCCTCCATTACTATATAAGATAGGGATAAACCATAGAATATATTTAAGCGCTCACTATATATATATATATATATATATATATATATATATATATATATATATATATATATATATATATATATAATTCATAAAAGGCTTAACGGACTTACATTATACACTACTACATTAAAATTACCACATATTAATAGAGAAAAAATTGAATTTGATGAGATTTTACTTCTTATATTTTAAATAGTATAAACATTTTAATTAAGAATTGATGGTTTAAAACTTTGACATGTTTAGGATTGAATTCGGTTCAAAATATATAGTATAAAATAATAAAAATGTGAATCACAAACCCACAATGTTTAACTAAAAAAAAAATGTTGAAATGACTTCAAAGTCTTTATTCCTTCATTCTCTTCTCTATTTCAATGTCTTGTTAAAGAATAAGGTTTGCCTAAAAAAGTTGAAAACAGAAGTCTTAGAATAGTGTCATTTTGGAAGTTGACCAAATGGAGATCATTATTATGGTTTGATGTTTTAACTCCATGTTTTAATAGTATGTATCAAGTAATACAAATGAAAGAATTTAATGGTTTTAATTCTTCACTATAAGAAGCAGAAGAATGAGCAGGAACCGCTAGCTACCTATTTTAATGAAAATTAAAATTTTCTTCTTACAGATAAAAGTCACATTACATTTACAATAACAACATTTATCAGTTTGCTTTGTTAGTAACTAAAGAGCCTATAATTATAATAATGGCCTCACATTCTCTTACTATCACACATATTTCTGAACATGGCTCGAATTATACAAATAATAAAAGCAAGTCATGCCCATCAATTTAGTTTTTTTTTTTTTTTCAGAAACGAAGTAAGAATTTTAAAATTAAAATTACCAATTTCTAATTCCAAATAAAATAATTGAAAAACAATAGAGGCTTGGAGGTGGCATGAGTTCCACAAGTAGTGATATGGCATATTGAAGAAGAGAAGAGGCGTTTCCAATTTGGTCCACCACCACTCCCACCCATATCACAAGCCCACCTGGGAACCTTTTTTTTTTTTGTTTTATAATCTACTCTTTTCCAAGTCAGGATATTGACAAAAAGTTGTGGAGCACTTGCTATCGGACTCGCTGGAGAATGAGTGTTTTCTTTTCTTTTCATTGAATTTTGGATTTTGTTTTAAATAACAGTGAATGATATTTTTCTGGTTAATTTGTATGTTTATTAATATTTTATAATAAAAAATTCGTGATTATTCTTATTATTATAATAAATTCTTATTTATTTTGAAAGAAGTTTGTTAAGAAAATATAACTTTTTGAAAAATAGTAATTCTCTTCATATTTAGTTATAAGAAAACGCAAAATCAAAATAAATTTATACTTTCTTTTAAGTGTTGTAACTTTTTCAATATGGAGAAAGAAACTTATCAAGTAAGAGAGGGTCCATAATGTCTTAAAAAAATTGCGAGATATTTCTTAAATTATTTTATAATTATTTTTTAAAATAAGTTTATTTTATGAGATAAAACGATTTGTATTAATAGATCAAGAATAAAATAATATTTTATTATGTATTTTCTTAAAAGTTAGTGAGTGAATTAAATATAATTATAATATACTTTTTAAAAAAGAATATAAGAATCAAATACTGAAAAATTCAAATTTTAAAAAAATAATTTTTTAAAAAAATATACCATTTTCTTAAATTACTTTTATAAGAGTGAATAATTATATGCCAATAAGACATGGGCCAACTATACTGGTTACTATTATTGATTATTGATTGTTGATTATATATTGATATTAAAAGTTTGATAAAATTATTATTATTGATCATTATTTGTAAATATTTTTATTAATATAGATATAAAATTTAAATAAATAAATATGTGTATTTTATATTTTTAAAAATAAATAATATATAACTATCTATTAAATATTTTTTTAAAATTTATAAATTACTTTTTTATAATAAATATATTAAACATTAATGATGAATGTAACAGTAATTCTATTAAAAATAACTAATATACTAAACATAAGTAATACTAATAAATAATTAATAAATAAATAATTTATTATTATTAAATAATTTATTATTATTAAATAATATTAAATTAAATATTATACTAAGGTTAACATAAAAAATGACAAGTATGTCTATATTTTTGTTTATAAAAGTAGCATATATTGATAGAAATTAATAAAAAAAGTATATACTTTTGAACTATAATTGTTAAATGGCTTACTATTTTCTAATTTTTATTTTGAAATGAACTGTTAATATAAACATATATCATCATTATAAATTGAAAAAAATAAAAAGATCTATAAAAAAGAAAAAAGAAAAACACACCCCAATGCTTAAGTGACACAAATTTTATTACCTTATTATTTAGAGCTCATCCCACTTGAATCAACTAAAATGATGACACATTTTTAGTAATTCAAAATAAGATTCATAATTTTTTTTTTCCCACTCAAGCACTCGACTTAGATACTAAACTTTTGAATTCACAATCAATTTGGTCTGATTGGTGCATGCGTTTTTCCTCCCTTGTGGCACTGATACATTTGAAATTAAATAAACTTCATATTTTGTCATTTTTTTAGCGCATTTCAGGCCTTTAGTTAGGGTGTCCATGTGGTTGGCCAAACACTAGTACACTTCAACAACTGTTCCTTTGGTTCAAAAAAAAAAAAAAAAAAAAAGAAACCAAATGTCTCTTTGAATTCTAATTCTACCCATCCAGCTAGGAATTGGGATTGGACAAGACTTTCAAAGATTTTCAGTTGCAAATTTTTGAGAATAGATTGGGGGACATGGCTGTATGGATGGCATATAATCGATTACCCATAAACAAAATACTATAGTGGAAATTGTGAGGTCTTCAATATCTTATAAGTTTGACATTTTTTTTTTTTTGGGAGGAAAGAAATTATCATATCATGGGTTTGGCACAAGGACATGTCACTAATAGATACCATTGCCATCAAAGAAGATAATCACCTATGGGCAACACAGTCTTCCACTGAAATTTCTTCACTTCACCCATCAATCTTTCTGTCTCTTTTTCAATCCGTTTTCTGTACTGCGAGTAAGCAAGGGTCAGCACTTCATTTATAGTGGGAGGGAGGAGCCACACTAGCAGAATTATTGGCACCCACCAAAATTAGAGGCATTGCCTAGTGTCTTCTTAATTACTGGCCCATTTGTGCGATTCATGCACTTTTGCCGAATGAAAAGTTATACATGCAATTGGAGCCCTCATTCGTGCCGGCTCCATCAGTAGAGGCTATGGATTGGCGGTATTTGGTATATTAATAAAAACTAAACGTCCATCAGACAAGACCACAAATGCTGAAAACCAGTACTTGGATTAAAACATACCAACTTTTTGCATGGAAAAAACTTCGAACTTTATTTAGAATGGGATGAGTTTACAACTTCAAAGACATCTAGAGCGAGACCTAAGAGATTCTACCATTGGTCGACTAATTAATCAAGGCCATAAAGGGAGAACGTAGAAAAAAGAGAAAAACGTACACCATCAAAATTGCTTTAAGACAACAGAAAAGAAAACTGTTTTAATGAAAGATATGGAAAAAACCCCCGACTAGATAACAGCCCCATGAAAAGATGTTAAGCTCAATTGTTATTCAACTAATTGCTCTACAACTTGCAGTCACATTTTCAAATACATTGAATTTTCTGAAATTAGTTTTAAAATCAATGAATTTATTACTTTAAATATCATATAGTTATATTCTTTTCAAAAAAATAAAAAAAGGTGATATTTAAAAATTGTTTCTGTCCAAATAATAGAAAAATAGTGTTATCTTAGTGTCTAACTCATAATGCAGAACGTGAACATCAAGGTCCTAACATTCCCTTTATTTAAATCTCCAACGTAGTCTAGCTGATAATAGAGCATGCAGGATGCCACTAGTAACACAAATAGAACGAAATCTATTTTAATCACCACATTCAATGATTGACCATACAAGCGTGGGGTATTCCTTCATCTACATAGCTCCACACGATGAAAGTTGAAACCACGATCTTCCCACCCAACTTTAGTCCCCTGTATTTCTTCTGCAATATCCCAGAGTTAACGGACTACATACAACTCAGGAAGACACGTCAACTCATATTAAAGTAAGTGGCATCTAACTTTTGCAGGTTATCTCTAAAGCGCAAAACAAAAACAACTTCAAATAAAAGGAAAGGGAGATAAAAAAAAAAAAAAATGAAAAACAAAATCTATATTGATCAAAATTCAAGTACACATCAAACAATCAAGTACGCATCACCAAATGCAACAAAATCACCCCTAGCATGTCATTATTCATCCCCAAGACTATCATTCGCAAGGATATAGAGAATAACAGATTCATTCTTGGGATGGTTAAGTGAAAACTGCAAACCTAGGAGCGTTAAGGATACAAATCTATCACATCCTGTCATCAACCCAATAAAAAATATACAATAAAAAATGATAAAGAAATTTGAAGAAAAGAAAAACGAATCTAAGGGAATCTTCTCTACCCAGTTTACCATCTAAAGATGGCTCCATGGCATTGGAATGCACTTGATTTCCAACCAGCTAATCCAACATGATCTCACAGCTAATGAAATGATCAAACTTCACAATTCCACACCTTTGTAACATCTTGCAGTGAACTATTGATAATATAAGAAATCCAAAGAATAACGGAAGTTACACGTATCAGCATGCCACTTTATCAACTAGAGCTTGTCCACAAGGAGCTAAGCCTGGATGCAAGTTTTGCACTCTTGAAGTCCTCCCTAAGCTGAATAAACCTGAATTGACAGCCAAATCAAAATTCAGACAAATCATCAGACATGCAACTTTGATAGAGTAAAAGCAAATGAGAATAAGATATCAGAAATGAAAGTGAGATGGTAGGGAAAGTCATGAATACACCAATTCCACAAGAAAGTCCTTACTAACAGTGTCAAGGGTTAAGAATAAAAATGTTCCTCGCCAAAGTGGAGATTAGGAACACATTTAAAGTTCTGGCAACATTTAAGAATTGTTTTTTTTTTTTTTAACCCTTTAATAGTTCATGTAATGGCAAGCATTTCATGCAAACATTCTACATATATTTTCTGTAATAAAATTTTCCAAAAGAATTGAATACAAGAGATTGACTTCTGCGCATTTTATTAAGAAACAGTTTGGAGAGCACATGATGGAAAATGAACACTCACTATGATTCTGTGATTAAAGCTATAAATTGTAAACTACTAAAAAAGGGAACTTAACACACTCAGCATTGAAACAAATTACATAATAGTACCACTGATACCTTTGTGCATCTTTGCGAATGCTTGGGGTACCCTCAAACAAAGTGGAGAGGCTTTCAGGTGCCACAATAAATACATTTGCCATTCTGGAAACAAGAATTTAGCCAGTAAGCTATGACAGGAAAGAGGGAGGAAAATACTAGATGCAAATACAGGTATTTGAACCTTCTGTAACTTTACTAGATGCAAATACAGGTATTTGAACCTTCTGTAACTTACATGCCCAACAATTCAAATTTCTCATCAACAGAAGGAGCATTAAAGCTCCGCACAAATTCTCCATACTCAGTTATGTCACGTTTTAGCCGCAGTCCTCCACTACAAGTTAAACAAATAAAAACGTGAAACAATTTCTTGGAGCCCATAATTCTTTTTTCAAGAAAAAATGAAGAAAAGAAGAGAAAGAAACAGCAAATACACTGTTGCTGCATGGTTACTACACAACAGGCTACATGGCCAGAAGAGAAGTCACTAAACTTCACTAGATTATTGGAAATAACAAAAACAGGGAATTTTCCACCAGGACAAGAAACTACAGAAACTTCAAAAAGCATCACATCCAACCTTCCAGAAGCAGAGTGGCACATAGGTAGGAGGAAAGGAAACTCCAATGTTGGCACTTTTATGTTTAAGTAAAAATCCACAAGCTAAATGCTACAGCCTATTGTTTCACAATGATACAACCTATAACCTATATGGTTAACAGTCTGCCATCAACTTTTCATCCTCCAATGATAATTTACTTTCAAATCCTGAATATACTGAAACGAACAGATGAAGTCACTAACTAAAACAGACTTCACTGAATGAAAAACATAAAAACCACAACCATAAATGTGAATACAGTTCACCAAACTAATGGTTATGGCATGCCACTAACAGGAAAATGAAATTACCTGGGGTTAAAAGTGAATTTCTGCCAATGATTAAGAAGCCCCTTATGTAAGCGATTTCCCTGAAATAATAAATATGCAAATATTAAATTTTTTCAGAGTGAATGAAAATTTCACCCTTCAAATTGCTAAAACAAAAATAAACGAGTTCATTTGCAGATAAGCAATAATGAGTAGCAACATTGGAGAAAGTTGTCACCAACAGCCACTACAGAAAGGACAAACAGAGATGCAGAAGATGGATAATCATACCAATTCAGTCAGAAATGCTTGTTTGTTAAGACCTTCTAATGCAGTGAATGCAGCCTCAAGTACACGAGAAAGGTATGCCACAACTCTAACCAAGAGAACAGAAATTTTTTAGTTTGGATCAAGAATAACTGAAAAAATATAATAGAATGTCAGTTGATACAAAAGTAGTCATAGAAATTAATGAACTGTTTTCTTCCAAATATCTTGAAGTTGAGAGCTCAGCTTGGGAATGAGGGTCTGCCAAGCAAACCAAGAAATTAACTGTGGTGAAATCATTCATTGATCCAAACATTCCCCGCATTCCAGGAATCTGCTACATTCGTTCAAAAGATAGGTTCAAAGTCAGTCAAGTGGATGCACCTTGTGCAAGCATTTGTTGGACGATGATCAGGAGCAATTCCATCATCAGGTGATCGATAATCTGTTCCTTTCTGTTCAGCTGATAGCAATCGTTCTACCTACATAGGAGTTACGCCAATGGAAATTTAAACCAAATAAAAGTAATAAATGTGCAAAATGCAGAGAATGGAAAATATCTGATGATCATAACAAGCAAAACATTGAAAAGTGAAAAACATCACTGCATTTGATGCTACTAAAACAGTCATGTCAAATTAGAATTGTGATAAAAATCTAGAACATAAAAGGGATGTCAAGGCCCAACCTCAGCCATAACAGTTTCAATGCATTGCTGAAGCCCTTTATAAGCAGCAGCCTCAGAACCGGACATAGCTGTTGCCATTTCTTCACATGAAGCTGCATAAGCTCCATCCACAGGGAGTAAGAGGCGAGATATAGAATTTGCGAAATACTACAGATAAAAGAAAACTAATTAGGGTTCTCAAAAACATGGTTCTAAAGTAATTCAACAGTGTCATTGCAACTCAACATACTTGCTGAACTATAGCCACACTACTGCTACACCGTTGAACAGCAACCATGAAAGATTTGAAACTGCTCTCACCAGCAGCAGCGGCAGCTTCTGCCTACATATTTATGTCAGTCTCACTCATGTCAATTATTCTGGGTTAATTATACTTGTAAGAAGGCTTATCATAGGTTTTGGGCACAGATAAATAAAGTGAAAAGGAAGGCACATGGTCAGGTAATTACAGCAGAAGCAGCTGCAACAGCCACTCTTCTACTAACAACTGTCCCCAGAACAAACCTTTCCCTCAAAGCTGCAGCTTCGGTCAGGCTGTCTCTAGCCCGTTCAAGACCTTCTGTTATATATTGCCCAACCTACAAAAGGGGGAAATGCTGAGTAACACAACATAATTTAGCAAATCATTAAATTTTAGTTAAGCAACTTACTTGGTCTAGCAAGCAGGTGAACACCGCTTTTACATTGGCTGCAAGGGTAGCAGGCTGTAGACCCATTGAATATCAATCAATAAAGGACACATAAAGCACTTGAAACCATCGGACAACAATCAATAAAGGACATATAAAGAACATATCCATCTTTACAAAAAAAAAAAAAAAAGACATTTTAAGTCTCATTCCTGTTCAGGCAACCAAGAACATGAAAGAGAAAAAAACAAGAATCTTATTTTGACTTGTAAGCTAATCATACAGTTTTATATTTATGTTCTATAAGCCAGGATAAATTATTTGAAGAACCATTTATATATCTTACAGTTGCCATTGAAGCCAGCAAATCTCATAGAAGAGTATTCCCAGTTTTACCCAGCAAAAGCAAGAAGTTACACATATGAAAGAGCAATCTGAATATTGGCGCACAATTTCCAATTGACTCAACAAAAATAAAGCTTTATGATGAAAAATAGCAGTTTTCCCTTTCCTGACAACTAATGAAAAGGTGCTCAAAAGCATTTCATGTTAAGTGCCAAAATATATTGCAACTATATAAGAACTTTCAATCGTAATATACTATATTGATTGCAAAACAAATATTACCAGGGATGAAAATAATGTGCATCTTGATATTGCTTCTTCATTCCAATGCACAAATTCTGTCACAACAGTGACAGATATCTGTTGGTGGGAAGACACTACAGAAGCTCCTTTTGATCGCCCGATTGTCCCAGTTGACTCAGATAGCTGCTGGCTCTCAGCACGCAATTCTTCCATCTGCATAACATGACGGACTTCTTCACTTTAGAGCGAAGTATGTATTGTAAATTCAATCAAAGAGTGATGCAATCAATGTCGACCTTTGCTTGATATAGCTGTCTAAGAGAGGCTTGCTCATGTTCAGGATATTCATCCTTGTGAGAAGAAAACAGAGATTCTGTCAGACCTGCACACAGAAGAAGTTGCTATTAAGCCAAAGTGAAAGGAAAATGAAAAATACACATTTAGTTATTCATTCCAAATTAACACAGTTATCTATTAATATACTAATAAATCATGACCAATAATCTCTGGGTGAGGCCTAGCAGTTCCAATTAATTACAAATAGCAGCTACGTATCACAGCTCACCCCTTAATGTTAGTTTAAGGTGAAAGAATTAAGTGTCTATCTCTTCAGTAACCCAGTCCACTTTCACATAACCAGACAAAATTATTAAGAATTATTGACATGGCATGGATATCTTTTTGTCTTTCTGTTAAACACATTGGCTGAATGATAAAAGAAAACAGTGTAGCAGGAATTGTGAGACCACCCTCTATCCCTAGTATCAGCTAACCAAAAGCCCCCTATTGGTGTCACGATAATTAATCAATATGGAAAACATATGGTTACAAGACAGATATGCACAATTCACATTTTCTCATAAAAAAATGCAGCTGTACATTAGTATATTGCTCTAAGATTGTGGCATATCGCAATCCTAATTTCTGCAACTTAACCACAGAACTAGAAGATTGATTCATTACCCTCAACATCCAAGTCACCGCATCCCACAGCGCGTAAGTCTCTAGCAAGTTCCTGAGTCTTTTCATATGCCACTGCTAGCATTCTAAGATACTGAAGCCTCAGGTCAAATGTAAATTAGGTCATGATCCAATTACCGTTTCAGACATTAACATAAGAAGAAACAATTCTACTCACTAACAGAAGTCCGCCTTCTTCCATAGGAGGTGAATTAACAAGAGATGGCTTCACTAACAATTTGTCCAAAAGAGCTGTAACTCGCTGCTCCAAAACTCGCTGCAGAAAATAGCGAAACTAGTGAAAATTACAAAGTTGCAACAAAATTTTAGCCTAGCATATGCATATAAATTCAGTAACTTTAGGATATAACAAAATAACTACATGCTCAAGTACCTGCACTAAAATTGACATAACATCATTTGGAGATGGAAATACAGCCATAATTGTAGCAGCCTCTTTACGAACAGTATCTACATAACAAAGAACAAATATATTACATAAAAAAAAAATTCTGCAGAATTCAACCATTACACTAGTGTAAAGGTTATTCTTCAAACCTGTAATTTCTTTGTACAGAGAAGAAAGACCACGAGCAACATTACTTGGACTAGCATGAGAAACCTGATCGCCGAGAACCAACCTGGTGTCTGCATTCATGACTTCCACATCAATGAACATTGGACGTGTAGCCACATAATGTTGCATAGCACTGGTTCCCCTGTTGAACTGCAAAACAAAGGTAGACCGATCTAAAAATGGGGAGAGAAAAGACAAGCAAAACTCATGCAGCTACAAGTTTGGTGTTAAGGTAGAAAACAGTTATGTTTAATCACACAGGAAAAGTAGTTACTTGAGATAAAATTTTAGCGCATTCTGCCATGGTAGACAACTCTCTTCTCTGCGATGCTGCGTCAAACCGATTCAATAATCTATTCTCCAGTTCTACATACAAAGAATTAACATGAAAAAAGAAATATTATAGCAATTGAAATGAAAGAGACTGAACTAACAATCTAAGAACATATTTTACAAAAAAGAAATTTTAATTTTTTGGATAGATGAAGTTTAAATGCTAAGAAATTAGTATAAAGATCAGTATAAAACTTCCATACCATGAGGTATAATTTGGCAGAAAAATAGGATGAGATCACAGAAATTGGGAAAGAAAAAAAAATGGAAGGCATTCAGTATGTAGATAAAAACATATACAGAAGTTAACATACCATTGCAGTAATCCTGCAGATTAGCAACTGCAACTTCTAATCCTCTACTAGCAGTTGCATTTCCCATCACTGATGGCACAGATATACCTTGCCTTCCAACATCTTCCTCAGCAAAGGAACCTAAATCCACAGAAATGGCAAAATAATTTATATGGCACTAAAATTCATGCAAATACCAGCACACAAATCACATGTTCTCTACAAAAATTAACTAAGTATTATCTAAGTATATAAAACATTAATATTCCCTAAGAGTTCAGCACTCTTGTATCTGCAAGGAGGTGTAAGGAAGGGTCAAACTCATCTATTCCTGAATTTATGGAAAAGTTGAATATTTAATAAAAGTATCTTAGATCTATGAGAATGCACGCCTCAAAATTTCCAAAGGACAGTACGTTCATCCACCAATGAAACTCATAAAAGGATAATTTCAATGAATGTAACAATACAACCTAGCACTTCATTTGATAGGATAAGGGAAAAATTCATTTGATTTTCTGTGAACAAAGTAGTAAATGGTTAAAAAAAAGAAAGAGAGAGAGGAGATTGTAGACAAAAAGGGTCATGGCACTAAATTTACATGAATCAAGGTATATGGTGTGAAAAAGGATATTGAGAATAGAGGTGCTAAATTATAAAAGGTAAGCGTTCAAAGTTAGCTTAGAGCTCAGGTAAAATGGATCTTGCTGTTTCAGTCTATGTAGACAAGATAAAACACAATACCAATGCACAAAAGCAATAAGTTTAGTGCAATCATCATCCTGATCATGCAGTGGATAGGAGGTTAAGCCGGCAGTTATTTGCTTTATGGGGAAACATGGTCATCTTACGTAATTTTTGTGCAATTGAAGCAGCCTCAGCAACTCGGCTGTCATCTGAAAACATAGGAGAAAGTTCCATTAAATCGCCTGGACTACCATTAAACTCCATCAGGTACTGCAAGAATTAAGTTAACAAGGTGTTAGAGCATTTCAAAAGAAGCAAAGAATGCTAAAATAAATTGATTGATATTACCTTAATGAGCTCTATTGTTTGGCTGGCTGTTTCCCTTTGAGCATCTGCACTCTGACAAGTGGGCAAATGAACTAGTGATATAATTAAAAAAATGGAAAGCATAGCAAATAACAATCAATCATTTACAATCTTTACCTGCAAATGATCTCCTATTTTTGCAGCAGTCTGCCCAACACTTGAAATACGGGAGTCCAACCTTGCAAAGCTGTCGAATAATCCATCTACACCTTTTTCCAACTGACAGAAAAAATGTAATATCAGATTCAAATTCCCAGTTTCTTGCAACACAACAGAAAATAAGAAATTATCTGTTTCCAATATTCTTCTCGAGAAAAGCTGCTTAAAATCAGTAGAAATTTACTACACATCCCCCGTCCCACTTTCTCGAAACCCAAAAATAGACAATGTAGTTTCCAAAGAAGCATAAGAAAAATAAATTTCTGCCTTCGTTCACAAGTTGAATACAATCCCCATATCTTTGGCTGACCATTTCTTCAATATAGTGTCTAAATTGATTCAAATTTGTGCATAAAAGCTGTCTACCAACCTCAGCGAGTGTCTTGCGGTGCTTAGAGTCTTGGACAGCAACATCTTTCCTCAGATTGGAGAGCTTTCCATCAATCTTGCGACCAGGAAGAAAAACCCCATTACAAAAATTGAATGACCTTTTCAATTCCATAGCTACACTTTAAAAGCCCTACCTGCTTTCGAAGATCAATCAACTCTTTGCAAGAATCCCTGAACAGAGACAATAGAGCATCTACTTCTGGAAATAATGGGGAGAGCCCTTGAGTAAACTTTGCTGCATCAGAGGGGGCTCTTACATGCCCATTTGCTAAGGCATCGCTCCCACCAATGTTACCATGCCCTTCTGCTGAATCAGCTTCTTCCTCTTGGAAAGAAGGGAGCAGTTCATTTACTAAGTTCCCAAATAATGCATCAAACGAAAACTCACCCTACAAGTTGAATTCAGATAATAAAGTTTATTTAATTCCATAAAACAATCAAGTCAAACATAAATATAGTAGATTTTCTCATTACAAAATAAAAATACCTCGGTCTCAAATTCTTTACCTTAAAGTCATCTACATCCAGAATCAGTGGAAGGGACCCAACTGATGAAGATTTTGGAATTCTATCGCTCCGGATTCCTTCTCTATCCTCTTTCATCTGGTTCACATAAATTATGCTATTATAATATAACTGACAAAATCATTATCTGAACATAAAATTATGACCAGATTATAAATAACGTGGACGAACTATAATTTAAACATAGAACAAAAGTTAAGTAAAAACTAAATTATCATTTATTGCGTTTCATTCCAAAAGCTTAATTATCGTTAAAGAAAACAGCAAAAAATAATTACACAGGTACATCTACTACCCTCATCTAAATGAAAACAGGACTCTAAGCTGATAATTTCTCATCTCCAGATATCCAGGCAATAAACAAAACATAAAATTCAGTTTTCCCCTGCTCTCTCGGCAACCAAACAAGAAAAGAACAAAAAATGGTTGAGCTTCTTATCCAACCGTCGCCTTCAGTTACAGCTCAACCAGTGACAACCATCGATCAATCAATCAAAAAGCATCTTAAACTACTCGACAATTCATCCGTAAAATACAGTTGAGCTAAATACTCTTACCGAAAACAAAAATAAATCAGCGAATGCAAATGGAAGAAGCGAAATGGATGTGGTTTTTAGATCATGCAGCTACAATGGGAAGGACAAATGGTACCTCTACGGTGGTTATATGAGCAAGGAAGAATGGCGGAGACGATGGCGACAGATTTTGCCTCTTTCGTCTACGCTTTGGTTGGGTAGATCGAGCTAGGTAATGACGAAGGAAAAAGAGAGAAACAGACTGTTCTTCAACGAAAACTACAATGAATATTAATTATTTGTGCCTCTTTGAATTACGGTTTTGTCCTCAAAACTCCTGAAGACTTAAACGACGTCGTGTAAGATAGTAGAAGGCTAGGTTGTACAATGGGCTGCGCCCAATACAATATGGGCCCACTGGTCCAATTTTACATAGCAGCAATTACAATCAACAAAACCACTGGAAATTCTGTAATGCAATATGAAAATTGATATCAATTTGAATTTCAGCGTCACAACCACCGTAGCGGCGAAGCGTTGCCGCCGCTTCTCATCAATTGTCCAGATTAGAATGATGCAATCTCTGAGATTTCTCAATGTTGAAGTAATTGGCGGCTTTTGGACGGAGTTGAAGGTTCTGGATCGCTTACAAAAATGGGGCTCAAGCTGCTTTTAGCCCGGAGGTAATGGAAATTCCGGTAACTCTATGACGACGGGACCAAGGATGGTGTCATATTACGATTCTAGGGTATTCATATTTGGAGGTAACGATTGAAAAGGGCAAAAATTGCATGCCACATCAAATTAATTTTCTGCCACATGGACCAACCATCTTACGTCATCATCATGGAGGCCATGTCATCACGGAATATGCCATTGTTGTGCCTGGACTAAACACGTGGCGCGACAGAGTAATTTTCAATAACTTCCATCTCAATCCCGCTCCAACAATTTTCACTGTTTCAAATGGCGCTCATATTTGAATTTTCCGCCCTATAAAGGGGGCCAGAAACGAAAGGACGGCCAACAAACAAGAAACGGAGAAACACAGAGCAAACTATGGTAATTATTACCAACTCATTTGCGAGGACCATCTGCTTCATCTGCCATGAAGATCTCAAGCCTATCGTCGAAGACCTCCAAGCCATCTCCATTTGTGGCCACGTCTTCCACGAACTCTGGTACTCACATTGCATGTCTATTTTATTCTCAAATTTCTGGGTAAGCTTGTTCGACTTTTACTATGTACCTTACTGTTTTGAAATCCTAGCTTGCGGCAATGGTTCGAGTACTGTTCGAGCTCAAAGAAGCGCAGTCGTCCCGTTTGCAAGCAAAGCCGCGCCGGGAGCAATGTGGCTTGGCTGTATTTCCAATCTACGGGGGATCAAAACGATCTGCTTGCGTGTCAAAAGGTCACTGATCGCAAGGAGGATCCTGAGCTGTTGCTCGGAGAAGTGAGGAGATTGGAGGTGAAGGTGTCCGGTCTCACTTCCAATTTGGAGCGTCAAGGAGCAGAAATCAAACAACTTAATGAGGAGGTCAGTTTCAGAGCTTTTTTGTATGTTTGATTGATGCGGTATCAATTGACAAGAAAAGGATTTGGATATCATTTTAGATTATTGGATAATTGAAGGGGAAAGAAACATAATTGCTGTGCTGGATTGGGATTGAACGATTGTTCGGCTAAGTAAGTTTGTTCTTTTAACTGTTAAATGATTAGTTGTATGCTTGTCTTCAATTTTTGTTTTGTCATGAATTGTGGGAAAAGAAAACAAAAAGGGAAAAGGAAAAATAGTTAAGGGAAAAGGAAAAATTATCAATGCCCGTCTGCCCTGACTAGACAAAGTGTAAATTAAATTCAAGCTTCTTGATAAAAAAGTTGCTCACATGAATACTTGGGGTACATGACTACAATTTTCAATTATTCAGTAACAATATTAGATCAAGCATAACACTTTTTTTTTTT
The DNA here is from genome assembly GCA_949677035.1 of Omphalea diandra. Classification (NCBI taxonomy): domain Eukaryota; kingdom Viridiplantae; phylum Streptophyta; class Magnoliopsida; order Malpighiales; family Euphorbiaceae; genus Omphalea; species Omphalea diandra. Next base: position 15,136 of record CATIWR010044955.1, read on the forward strand.
TTCTTTTGCCATTCATCGACTGTTGAAGGTGGACTACAGATAGTTGCTGAGAAAGTTTGAATTTGTTTATGTTATACTTGCACCTCCGTGGAGCACAAATTTGACCTGAGCTTGAACTTTTATTTACTTGCTTGGAAATGAAGCTAAAGCTTATTATATCTTCTTTTTTGCTAGAGCCAAGTTAAGAAATTAAACATATTAACTTTAAAGAAGCAAAGTTTATTTTGCCTGCAACTAATAGTCTAATACAACAAATTGGTTTAGTGGCTTAGTTTGAATGGAATTACAATGAAATGGATTCCCTTGTAAATACTAAAAAACAACTTCATTACTTAATATCAAGTACAGTAGCAGATCTGTTAGTATTCATTTCCCAAGCACAAATTATGGTTTATTTCAACGAATTTTTTGTTTTAATGAGGTAATTCTTTTTTCAGTTGTATTTCTGCAAGGATCAATTGAAGAAAGAAGTCATATTGAGAAATGATGCATTGGAACAAAAAAATTCAATTCAGCAGCTGCTTCTTTCGAAATCTAAGGTGTATTATTGTCTTCGTAGTTATTTTAGATGTTAATTTTCCCAGTTTCATCATTTGCGGCATTAATTGATCCATAAAACTTATCTGTATTTGGTCAATTGATTTGTAGTACCTTGATAATCTGAAGCTGCAGTGCTTAAGGCTGCAGGACAGGAATATATGGCCTTGGCCAAAGAGCTTGCAACACTAAAACTGTAAGTGAAATTGGGTTTGCTCCATCAGATAATTATTATGAACTCTGGTTACTAATATGATCATATGATTTACAATCCAGAGTATCAGATCTAAACCTGGAGGAAGATGAAATTTTAAAGTTTGCATCTTTTGGTAATGAGGCTAATAACAAAGATACCATAGACGTTCTAAGGAAGTCCTTGGTTATTCGTAATAAGTAAGTTGCCAATTTGTCTGCTTTAAATTACATGGAAGGAGAAAATCGTATTGAGTTTGGCCTTCCAAACAAATTATCATATTATTACCATGCAGAAATGGTTGAGTCTTTAGGTTTTATCATTTAGAACTGAAGTAGAAGCTTCATATTTACTTGATATCTGTCACTATACACACACACACATTTGTATATAATGCATGTATGTATGATTTTTGCATGTTTCTTACTTTGTTAGCTTTTGATTTTCATTTGATTCATAGGTGCACAAATTTATTTTGCAGGAATTACAAAGAATTGATGGCCAAGTGCAATCAATTTGGAAAGGGCGAGGCACGTTCTTGTAAGAAGCTTGAGAAGGCAAAAGAAAAGATAAATAAACTAGAGGTGTGTGTGCGTGTGTGGAGAATGGCTCTTCTTTCCTCCTTATATCTTAATATATTGTTGATTTCACTCAAATGGTCACCATCAGATGAAGGTCCAAGAACTCGAGATGATAGTTGAAAGATAATGAAGCTTTGAGGGCTTTAAAAGTCTCAAAGAAGATTCAACGTCGAGGAGTCACCACAAATGGTACTACTTGATCTAAGTGCTGTTTCCACCAGTCATGTTTCTTCAGAAGATCAAAAGGAAAAAAATTCAAATTCTGTGTTTAAATTGGATCGAACTGGAAACTTGAATAGCGATCAAGGAAAATTCAATAGCATGACTGATATCGGTGCCAGTTCCACCAAAGAACAGACAAGCGCCATGGCTCTTAATAAGGAGAGACATACCTACCTTATGATAGATGACGCTGATTCAGAATTTCCTGAATTGCATGTGCTTTCAGATGATGGTTCAAAAAATCCAATCAATGATGTAAAGTCTACCCTTGTAAAGCCAGAAGATATGTCTAGCATCAACAGCAGAGACAAATTGAATGGAATAGCTAACCCTGGTGGGATTTTCGGTTTAAGAAATTGCATCAATAGTGATAAACGTAATGCTTTCCCTGCTTCTAAGTTACCTTGGTTCTTGATAACTCCAAACATGTTCAACCTATGCTCAAAATCAGAAAAGAATCGCCATCATCAGTTCCAATTTCAAAGCCAAGTAAGTTTTTGGGGAAATTAGGGTTTGATGTTGTTGGTTTTTAGAAGTAGGTTGAACCATGCTCTGTAAAATCCACTCATTTGTTTGTTGGGCACAGGGCACTTGATTTGCCCTCCATATATCGGAATAATTTGCAAAAAGGTGTAAAAAAATTAAAATTAGAGAATTACAGTGATTCTTAAAATAATTATTAAATAAAGATAATTTAAAAATATTTTATATTTAAGGATAATCAAAGAATTTAATAATAATACGTTTCTGGCGGATGTCTAAATAAAAAAAATTTTGAATAACGTCGTAAAAAGTTATGCAATTATTTTGTTCAGCCATTGACGGACCAAGATTTGGCCTCCTACATGCGTGCATATACAAAATAGTGATTTTATTTTAATAATTAAGAAAGTAATTTTAAATAAAATTAAAATCATTAAAGTTATAATAATTAGATTTTATATTTTAGACATAATTAAAAATTTACAACTTAATATAATTATTACATTTTTATTTAGAATTTGATTATTTTTTAATAATGTTGTGCATGCATATTGTGCTTGCATGCAAAATATTTATTTTATTATTTTATTTTAATAATTAAGAGGATAATTTTAAATAAAAATAAAATCATTCAAAGTTATAATAATTAAATTTTGTGTTATAGAATTAAAAATAACTAAATTTTGTATAAAATCATTTTTAATTTAAGGTATTATCCATACGAAGTATTAATTATGTTTTATTTATTTTCATCTAGAATATAATATAAAAATTATTTATATATAATTTTTTAATCAAATATTAGTTTTTAGTAATATGCAAACGTCTGTTCTAATAAAATATCAAAGTCTCAAAAGGAGAAATATTAGGATTATAAATTTGTTGTACCATGAGAGAAGACTTTCTCATAATTTCAAGGTACAAGTTGGCAAGAATGCAAAATTACAAAGAAAGATATTACATGAATAAAATCTAATTATCATCATTTTAATCGCTGAAATATAATTTTAAATCAAATAAAATTTTAAAATTATAATAATTAGATTGTGTGTTAAATACAATAATAGAAAAATTAAATACAATAATAGAAAAATGTAATAATTATATTAAGTTGTAAATTTTTAATTGTCTAAAATATAAAATCTAATTATTATAACTTTAAATGATTTTAATTTTATTTTAAATTATTTTCTTAATTATTAAAATAAAATCACTATTTTGCATGCATGCAGAAGGCTGAATCTTGTCCTCTATTTTATTTGATAATTATTTTAAAAACCACTATAATTCTCTAATTTTAAGTTTTTTTACATCTTTTTGCAAATTATCCCCCACATATCTTTCTAGCATACTCATATGCTGACTAAGTAAGATATTTGAATGCTAGAAAGATATGTGGGGGGCAAGTCAAGTGCCCTGTGCCCAACAAAAAAATGTGAGTTGATCTTACAGAGTCAGATTCTATCATCATTGCTTCTATTGTGACGTTAATATCTGCAGGGAATATTTGTTTTTCAAGTGGATTGCTTGGTTCCGATGGAACAAGCCGGTATTTGGGGAAATGTGCAAGCGTAGCCAAAGTAAGGAATCAGTGACCTCGCAAGGTGCAAACACAAATAATGGCGATTTAATTGCGCTTGGATCTGATGGGAGAGGTGGTAAAATTAAAGTTGAACAAATCCTCATCGGTGGGTGCACTTTTCATTTCTCCATCTTGCACATTTAGTTTGAAGCATCTTCTGCTTGTGAGTTGTAACCTGTTTGCAATCAGTGCATTTTTTGCTTTCTTTTCTGTCTGATATTGAGGATTGATTAAATCTGGAGATCACATGTTCTTTTGGTTATTTAATATTTAGTCTTTTATAGAGAGCACTATAAATGTTTCAGGTCATTTTGCAAATAGAGAAAATTAAGGTTATAAACTGCATATTAAACTTTGGTTTGCAGTTTTCTCTTGCAAGCATTTTTCTGTAGTCCATGTAAATTTTATTCAAGAGTCCATTTCTGTGTATAACTATTTGCTGATTTGTGTGAATTCTAAATGTCCTTTTCTGCAGGATAGTAAGGAAAATTTAGCAGCTGCAAAGAGGTGCAAGTATAGAGCCAAATCAAGCAATTTGCAGTCTCAAGGTTGTTTGCAGATAGAACACTTCTTTGGGAAGGCCAGTCATTGATCAAAGGTGTGCATGTCCCAGATGTGGGTTTTTGTGGTTAAGAAAAAGCAAATGTAGTTAATTTGCTTTGTTTGTATAATTGTAAGCACAATGAAGAAGCGGAGAACATTCTTTTGTGACAGCATCAGGTCCCCTACCTCCTGGCGGCCTTTAATTGGATTAACTTGGAAAGTGGTTGATGGCTCATTATGGTTAGAGTCCTATACTGTTGCCCTATCTTTAATAAAGAAATTAGAAATTTAATAGAAATTGAATTGAAAGGGTGAAGTTTAAAGAAATTAAGTGAAAATTAAACTCGGAAATGATTGGGTTAAAATGAGTTTGAGTCAACGATCGCTAAAAAATTAGAACTAATTAATTAAGTAGTTAAACTCAAATTATTATATATTTTTTACTTTTATGTACATTTCTAATATGGGATTTTTAAATCTCAATAATTGTTAAAAAGTTAGAATTAAAAAATTAGTAGGTAAGTTCAAACTATTATATGTCTTATATTTTTGTGTACATTTTCAATGGAAATTTTTAATCTTAACATTTTGAGTGGATGTCAATTAATAGCATTTTGATGGCATTTTTCATTAGCTAATTCATTTTGATATGCTATACATAAAAATAAATTAAAAAAAATGGGATGCTGCTCTGACTACTGATTGTAATGTTAAAAGCTTCTTGTCCATGTTTTGATTTGTAGTTTTTGTTATCTGATGAACAACCGTTAGTATAATATTTGTTTCAGAGATAAATGATGTTGATGAACGTATAAATGTCATATGGAGAAACAATAATATATTCTTAACATCCATGAATGCAATAGGTTGATAGTTGCTTAGTTTAAGACATCATTTTATGCTTCTTTGCCTTTTTAAAGAGGTATCATGCCATGGTTCCTTGATCGTGCGAATGGAATCGTGATCTATGAGTTTGGACCAGAGGCGAGCCTTTTTGATCGTGCAGTACGTGACTCTTTTTTGGTACCACCACAGTTTTGGTGCCTATGGTGCCTAAACAAACTGGTCCTTTTCTGGTGAAAGCGCCCCTTTTTTTTTTGGGTCCTATTGGAATATTCTGTTATTTTAACCCCGTAGCCCTGACAGAGTTCTGCTTTTCTGTGGTATTGTTACTGTGTTTCTGTGCGCGAGGAGCTCTATATCTGTTTCTTTGCTATCTGTTGCAAAATTGAGGTTTTTTTGCATGTCACTGATAGGTGTGCATGCTTCTCACTTTTTTTTTTTTTTTTGGAGTATTGTGATGTATTTAAAACTTCTGAGTTTTGGAACTCAGGATTGGCCTCTGCTTTGTTTTTTGGGAGGCTAAGTTCACGTTATGTCCAGTCTTGATGGTTCCGTAAGCTACCTTTCAAAAGAAGATGAACTTACATGTGCATGACCCAGACTGTCTCATTTGGGTCGGTAAATATTCGTTTGATAGCATGTACAGGTATTTTTCTAACATAATTTTGAAGTACCCTAATCAACTTTCAGTGTACGTTGGGTATACTATCTGAAGGTGTATGCGTAGGGAGACAGCATTTGAAGACTAGGCAGCGCGTGATAAGGGAAGAATACAGTATTCAACTAAAGCATTCTGCATTATTTATTGTTGAGTAATGAAATTCTTTCACAATTTTACATAAAAGCACGTTTGTGGGTTGTATTTGAAAGTTCTTTAGGTCAAGTCTTTACTGGTTTGGGCCTGCGGATTTGGTTGGTTTCCTGGTGTCTGGATTAATAAGATTAATTCATATAAACCTTGGGGCGTAAAATGTTGAATTCAAGTCTCTTTTCAGGCGATTAATAAAAAATATTCTTTAGTAACTCCAAAGTTTGGATTGAATTGGTTTGTGAAAGAGTACGGACTAGTAACATTATTGCAATGTGTTTCAAATTTTAGATGTTAAGTACCCTATAACCCTTTTTTTTAAGCTAAAAGGTGTTGTCACATGCGAAACAGTTATAGTGTTATTGCACCTACGACATGTTTGATATTTTTTTTTATCAAATATAAAATTTGTTTACTTTATACTTAGTTTTTACATTTATTTATAAAATTTGTTTACTTTATACTTAGTTTTTACATTTTTATATTTTTTTATTCTCTTTTTGTACATTTTTAAAAAATTTTAATAAACCAAATATGACTCTAATAGTAATAGTAATCATACTAAACCACATTTGACTTATTATTTGGTTATAAAAATTATTTACTTTAGATATAGAATTTATTTATTTTTTGTACAAAATTTGAAAAAGTTCTATAAATTTTGTATATATAGAATTTTTTCATTTTATAGATAAAATTCATTAAAATTCTATATACATTTGAACAAATTTTGTTTTTTATCTATTCAAAAAGAAAAAATTGTGGCATCCAAATTATTTGAAGAGAAAAAAGGAAAAAAATGATAGCATTTAAGACACTTAAATATTTTTATTCATTTTCTATACAGAATTTGAAAAAAAAAATATTTGAACAGTTTTTTATTTGAAAAAACTGTAGCACTTAAGTTATTCAAATATTTTATTTATTTTATATAAAATTTTTAAAAAGAACATTTGAATACATTTGATTTCTTATTTAAAGAATAAAGAAAAAAATTGTGTTACTAAAATACTATTTCAATATAAAAAAAATAAAAAAATCAGTAAAAAAAAATCCATCCAAAACCAAACGGGCTTTGGGTGCGATATCACCGTACGACACGTGCACTTTTGTTTTTCGAATTTATTTTTCATATTGTTGACTAGAGTTTTAATCTTTTATGAATTTTTTTAACTCAATATAATGGTCATGGTTTACTTGCAACTAAATTAGAGTGGCCAAAAAAAAAATCATATTGCTCATGGAAAATGGACGGTGATATATATATATATATATATGATGAATTTTAATATTAACTATGATTAACAATAATAATAGTAATAAATTTTAACTTTAAAAACAGAATTGCTGAAGATTAAGAAGTTATTTCATTTACATTAAAATTATTTAATAGTTATAAAAAATTAAAAAAAAATGAACAAACTAGCTGGAGATAGACTTGGCGTAAGTATTATAAGTTTTGAGTAATTAAATAATTTGAGAATTCTATTAATATAAGAAGATATAATGTTAAGCTATTAAATATAAAATTCATGATAAGTAAATTAATATACTTCCTCTGTTGCATAATATTTGTTGTTTTAGAAAAAAAATAATTGTATTTCAATATAATTGTCATTTTATATTACTAATGTAATATTAATTTTTTATTTTCTAAGCTTACTCTCATCATGATTTACTCTTTTTTTTTTCTAATTAAATATTTTCTTATTGTGGTTAGCGTAGAGTTTTAGTTGAAGACAATTAATGATATATTAGATAATATCAATCGAAATTATTTTTAATTAATTATTTTCTTAATTTAAGTGTATAACTCTAAAAATATAGATATTATAAAACCGATGGAGTATATAGTACATATAGTCACAGCAAAAGAAAAAGAAAAAAATTACATAAAATAACTCTAATATTAACTAAGTGTAAATAAATAAATCACTTTAGAAGTTAAATGTAAGAAATTTTATTTTAATCAAATCTAATGTATATACTATGAGAATTTTAAAAAAAATCATTTGATAAGCAAAAACAATTGAACATATTTCTCTAATCTATTTTGCAAGGGTTTAACAGTCCTTTGATTATTGAATTGTTAAATTAAATGGTAGACATTAACTTATTTAAGGATTAATAAATTAAAGAAATAATTTATTTTATCTCTTATTAATACTATTTGTATGTTAAAACAAAAAAAAATTAATCTGTTGTTTTTTTATCTCTTCATAATCATGTCCATACATGACAGGGCAAAAAAAAAAAAGAATATTAAGACAATCGAAAACAAATTAAGTATATATGAAGAAATGAATCATGGCATTTGAAAGGATAACGTATTAAGTTAAAACATGTTCAGTATTGCTATTATGAGAATTTATTTTTATTTTTTAAATTATAATATTTTATTTTGAAAATTATTTAGTTACTTATAAAAGTATTTTAGTTACATTGTAAATTTAATATAATATTTATTAGTAAAAATCTTTACATATTAATTGTTTTTTTAAATTATTTTTAATTAACAAAATTACATTAAAAAATTTTACCATCAATTAATAATGAGAGTTTTTTTGCCTAACTTATATCTTCAAATCTCTTATTGACAATAAGAATGCCAAACATGTCTTTATTGTATATCACTAGTTATTACATTATTATTTATTAATAAATATACAACTAATCAATATTTAATTGAGTGGTTTGAAATTGTTTTCAATATTGTAAATTTGCAAGTTAGATTTCAATTAGAGCCAAAACCCTCCCAGAAAAAAAAATTTACAATTATAGCTCAAATAACTAAGTGAAATTTAAAAAAAAAAAAAATCTTCTTGATAAGCCAAATGGATAGTATAAATTCATATGTAACACGTGTTAAAACAAAACGTAAAAATATATGTGTATGATCAAAGGCAAAGTTATAAAGCAATTAAGCAGAGTCATGTTGTCACACCCCATTTAATAATCATTTTAAATTTTTTTTTAAGTCTATCAATTGTCATTTAAAAGATCTGATTAAAAATTTTTTTCTTCATTATGTCTCTTGTTCACCACTTAGTAATTATTTACAACAAAACATATATGAATAATCAAACTAAAATATTAACTGACTGCATATTGGTTCAACCTCTATTACACTGCTAAACAACGACTTTGAAAAGTATACTGGATGCAATCTTTAGTCTACTCTTCCTGAAATAAGATTTCATACAAAAAAGCGAGTTTGCATACTCAGTAAGTAAATGCATAATGATACTTCAATCTCAAATAACGTAACAATATTTAAACATAAATAACTCATCATCATATACATATTCGAAATAAAAAGTTTTTCCTCTTAAATGCCACATAGGCTATTAAAGGTTATTGTCACACGCGATGTCATAAATTGCTGCCATATAGACTATAGATATCACTGCCACAAAG
>CATIWR010044957.1:0-17719 GCA_949677035.1 Omphalea diandra
CCCCCCCCCGCCCCCCCCCCCCCCCCCCCCCCCCCCCCCCCCCCCCCCCCCCCCCCCCCCCCCCCCCCCCCCCCCCCCCCCAGTTTAGTTTTAATGCTTGAGTGACTTTAGCATTCTTGTTTTCTTTCGAAGAGGTGTTTGATTGTTCTTTCTTCTGTTGATTAGGATAAGGAGCTGGTACTACTTTTATCAAACTGTGCTAGTTGAATTGAGATAATCATTGTTTGACAATGCTTCCAATTTTTATGGTTCCTTTTTCAAGGTGAATATTGTATGACCATCATGGAAACTGTAAAATGGAAGTTGTGCTATTATTGACACTTGGAATGTGGTATTATTTTCTAGTTGCAATTCACGACTCTACTGAGTTATTCTGTATCATTTCCAGGATATTATGATGTCCCTTTGTCAGTTTCACTAGTTTTGTTTTCCAGTAGGGCCATCATTGTATTTTTGCTTGGTACCTAAGGCTCTCATCATGTTAGAGGTAGGTTGAGTCAGCAAGCATTGTGTTCCAGTTCATCATGGTGATGGTTGATGTTAGCTAAGTTAAGTCTATGCAAAAAACTTGTCATGTTCTGCTTGATTAATTTCATTACTGTGCTACAGAGTTTTTTAAGAGGATCTTAAACATAAAGAAATAAATTCTGAAGGCGGTTTAATTTGTGGAATGGTTTTAATTTTTCTTTTTTATTGGATGAATTAAGGGAATTTTGTTGATGAATGCTCAATGAAATTTAATATCTGAGATGAAATTCATGATAGATCGTGTAGGTTTAAAGTTAGTTTTGAGCCCTGTAGAGAAGTGCTTTGCATGCGTGACCTTGGTTCCTCTCACAACCTAACTTGAGTACAGAATTGGCATATGCTTGTGTTGGATATTATGAATTTACTTAAAGGGTATTATGTCAAATTCATTCTATTCTGTTTCTTACCGATGCCTGGGGTAGTAATTCATCTTTATCCTTAGTTTTGATTGGGTGGGTTGACCAAATGGGTTTAGGCTGAAGTATTTTGCAAGTTCTCTTTACATTTGATGAGATTCCAGCACAGAAAAGTGTAGCACAAACTAGATTTTTATAATGTTATTTCTCTTGAAAATTTTGCACTTAGATAACAATTATTTTCTTAGTATTTTTTACAATATGTAGCAGCTCTACTTTCAAATAACTGCGCTCTTTTTTCTTGAGGAGCAAATAATTGTGTTTGACATGATGATTTTTTTCTTGAGGAGCAAATAATTGTGTTTGACATGATGATTGTTTAAGTGTTTTTGATCAAAAAACATGAATTATTTTGGACACATGATGAGGGTGGATATGTGTGTTTTAGATGGTGTTTGGCTTTATGATTTAATGGAGCTCTTGTGTCATTGAATTAGTTAGTATGTTTGGCTTTTTGATTTAATGGTTCTCTTTTTCTAATTTCCTAAAGATTTGTATAATTTTTCCTAAGTTCTAAAAATTGATTCTCAAATTGATGTATACTTCAGACTCTAGAAGCAAATAATCTCCCAAGTTTGTTTCATAATGATATTCCATACATATTGGATTATATCTTAATGCTTGCAATTTTATTTGACCAAACTTTGTTAATATGCTTAATATCATATTTTTTTCTGCATATATTTTAAATAATGTATCATAAATTTTGTGCTTGTGAAATATAGAGGCTTAGCTGACCCTGGCTAGCTTGGGATTAAGGTTTAGTTGAATGTAAGATGAGTGAAATATAGAGGCTTTCCTAGTTTTGTTTTTTATTCTATCTTCTGCTGGCTTGAGAAAACTTGAATTAAGATGTGGTCTATAGTTGAAACTTGCATTCTTGAACAGGAAAAGAGGACAACTAATAGTTTTGATGGTTTTGCTGGTTTCTTTATCCTGCTATCTTTACAGTTCTAATTGCTTAATAGTGGAGCAATTTTGAAGGCAAAAGAATTAAGGATAGAAAGTAAAAGGGATAAGACATATATATTTATATATTTATATATATATATTTGTCAGAATTGTTGTGAAAGAAAACATAGAGATTATAAACATTTTATCCTATCAATCGAAATGACAATGGGAAGTTGAAAGTCGACTCTGGTGCAGATTTTTTTATTTCCAAATTTAATATTTTTCCACACATAGACTAGGTTTGCATTCCTCCTGTTGCAACTGGGAGAAGGAAAGTTTTTTTGGTGGTTTGCTTCTCTTTTTTCTTCTATCACAACAAATATATGTCAGTTAATTAAGAATGTTATGAGGTGAAGACATGGGTAGATTGTGATAGCTCATTTCATTTGGGCAGTTTGTTCATAAAGTTTTCATTTGGTTAGCAGCACAGAGAGAATTGTAATGTATTTGGCTGTGCAGTGGGTGAAAATAAGCATCTGGACATAATTGACTGGATTTGTAAATATCCTTATTAGTAAAAATTATTTTAAGATCTTAAGTTTTCTTTGGCATAACATTGCAAATGAGTGCACTTTTTTAAAATGACTTGGTATTACAGTAACATGTTGGAGCTATGCGTGCAGCTGTCCTAAACCACAGTGAAAGGTCATCTCTCTTCTTGAATAAGTTAGTGATCCCAATCCTGTACCATTACTAGAGTTATCTAGGTAGTATTATTAGATGGATTTCTTGCATGACATTTTGATTTTTGTTGTCCAAAGTATGCTCATTTTCCTTTTTCTCCTTGTTGAAGCACATCACTTTCTGTTATAGTAGATGTAGGGACTTTCTGAACCATCTGAAAGTCTTCACTTCCTTAAATATACATATTTTTATATCTGTCTATTCTTATCACCCAAACGTTCAGGTTGATTAAAGTGTTTTCTAGACTTGTAATTATAGGACTGATTGTAACTGTTGACTCTCTTTTTACTTTTTCCAATATATGGAGCATCATGCAAGAAGTTCTGGCACTATTATGCCCTGTGCTAATTGGATGAGGTGTATTAAACATCATGGTGGTTGTGGTTTCTATTACATCTGATAATTGAAAGTAGTGGAAGGTAGGGAACTTATTTGCTGATTCTTCAAATTTTACACTTTCACTTTTAGATCTTACATCAATCGAGCAGCTGTGCAATACTTTTGAACCCTCTACTGATGATAGAAGAGGTTACCTTGGGAACAGGATTTGATCCCACTATATCTGGCTATCGTGTACTGTAGGACAAAATTTCTAGCTCCTTAACTTTTTATATCTGAAGTTATTAGTGATTCCATGCTTAGAGAAATTTCCAGTTTTATGAAGTTCTCAATATCGTGTCTTTTCTTATTCCATTTTTTGTTCTCTGTTATAGTCAAATTGATTTCATAAATTGATGGTTCATGTTAATGTGCAGTTTGTGCCAAAAAAGAGTGGGATCCCTAAGAAAAATGAGATCATATTCACTGCACCCACAGGAGAGGAAATCACTGGCAGAAGACAGTTGGAACAGTACCTCAAATCACATCCTGGAGGTCCAGCTGCATTAGAGTTTGACTGGGGCACTGGTGAGACTCCTAGGCGATCAGCAAGGATTAGAGAGAAGGCAAAGGCAGCTCCACCTCCAGAAAGTGAACCTCAAAAGAAAAGAAGCAGGAAATCATCAACTTCTAAAAAGGATGAGAACAAAGAAACAGAAACTGCACCAGAAGGAGTCGAGGGGACAAAAGAAATTCATATGCAGGAAGCTGGAACTGAAGGGGTTGATGCAGAAGAAGTAGCTGAAAAGGTGGATGCAGAACGAAATCAGGAAGAGAACGAAAAAAAACCACGAGACATTGATGTTAATGCAGAAGCAACTTCTACCGAAGAAGCTAAAGTTGGAGATGATGTTAGAAAATCTAATGACACTGAAGAAGGAAAACGTGAGGTAGAGCCTGGGCACTCTAAAGGGACTTCTGATGGTTCTGGAGCATCTGAAAAGGCAAAGGAAAATATAGAGGACAAGAAGATTCAAGGAAAGGATGAGCAACCCCTGAGAGAGGCAGCCAAAGAATATAGCTTTGAGGGACAGGATAAAGCTGACACAATCATCAATGATGAGAAGAAATTTGAAGCCGAAGGAGAAGAGAAAAAAGAGAAACTTAATACAAGCTTTCCTGAGTCTGAAGGAGAGATCAAGGATAAAGACCACTAATAGCAATAATGAACAACCCAGTCGTACAGGTGATGAGCTGAATAAGGTGGAAGAAGCAGCTGAGAATGGAAGACCTGGCAGTGATGCTAAAACAGCTTAAGCCTTGAGTTAGCACATCGAGTAATTTGATACTGGCTTGCTTCTTCTCTATCACTCCTTCTCTGACCTTTTTAGACTATTTTGTCCATTGGCTAATTCTAGCTTTAATGTTATAATGGATAGCTATCTGATTGTTCATTCAGACGTTGGTTTTATAGAGCTCTAGAATAGATGTATAATGTAGTAGCAGGTTTTAATGCCAAACTTGTATCATACAATACTCATTGTACCAGAATGATATTGGACACAGGTATTGTAGTATCATCACATGGTTATGTAGTATACCAGGAATTGCCATTTTCGCCTGTTTTGCAGTGTTGCAGGTGGGATCAGAAGGGATAAAAGCTGTTCATCCTTCAACTCATGAATGCAACAATAGTAAAGAGCTCTTATGTGCCTCGTGCCAAGAACAGGTATGTCTTCAGGTGTTATTTAACTTAAGTTACTCCTCTGTAAAACCTTTCCCATGATTGCAAATTCGTGCATTGAAAGAAATTAGTAGATTTAGAATGGTTAAACTTCAGTTTAAAGAATGAAGTTTGAAATGTTATTACTTGGAAACTGAAGCTCAGGAAGATTTTAGCAGAGACTATAGAGTATTTTTGTTACTATCAATATTGCTAAAGAATGATATTTATTTTCGATTCTCCTCTGATTTCCACTTAATTCGGTGAAAAGCAGCATTTTCTTTATCCTTGTAGTTTGCAATTCCAAAAGAAGATTATTTTGTGAACAATAGATTTTATTTCATTCTCCTTTGGCTCTTTTTGATATGATTTATTGTTTTATAATAATTTGAACTTTTTTTTTAATCGTTTAACTCATACAGTCTTATTTTAACTCATGCAGTCTTATTATTGTTTCCTCTTTCAGGGTAAATCAATAAGTTATTTCTGTAGTATGAGATGAAAGCAGTATGTTTATGACAGTAATGCATGGGACTTAAAAAGGAGTAGTTTTCTATCATTTTGGCTACGCGATCTTATGTGAGTTAGCTCTTTAATATGCTGAATCCAGCCTTCACGACGTGGGTAAGTAAAATTGAAAGGGAAATAACGAGAAACCAATTCGAAACTGAAATTTCAATGCACGAAAAAAGCTTTTTCCATTGGATTCTCTCTTTGAATTTATCAATTTTTTCTAAGTAGTGATGCTAATTCTGTTATAGAGGGCGGAGGAAAATTCATTCCTACCTCCTTTCTACTATTAAATGACATAATAAATATTTTACAAAGATTCATATTGTGGTATTTGCGAATACTGTAAATATTGCAAATTAATCAACGAAAATACGTCCAAAACATGTCATTTTCCATCTCTTTCCTCCATGTTTTCATTCTCTATTGGCAGCCCTGTTTGGATATAATGTATGAAACCAAGCTGCTCCTTTAACAACCATAACGGAAAAAAAAAAAAAAAAAAAAAAAGGTTCGAAAATCCTCTCTAGCAGTCTAAACCAACCACAACCACCAAATATTTAAACAACGGACGCGATCTAACCGTCCACTTTGTCCAACAGTGACAGGTGTCGTCCTCACGGTGCGCCGTCACGCTCCCAAAATACCCAACACCAGAAAATTGGTCATAAGACGAAAAGGAAACGCTCATAGTTCCCCATCTGGTTTTTTCCTTGTATATATTTGCGTGCAAAAGAAAGAGAATGAGAAACAGAAAAAGAGATAATAACAATGATACTCAACGGATAAGAACTTGCGGGTCGCATGTTGGAGTAGGTGAACAGGGCGAGTGCAATGGAGAAGGAGAAGGAGACTTCCACTCCAGAGAAGGGTTTCTCTTGGGAGCTTCCTGCTCCTCCTGGTTGGAAAAAGAAGGTTATTCCTTTTCTCTCTTTTATTCTTTTCTTCATGGGTACTTTTAAGGATTCAACCTTTTTCACTTTTTTTTTTTTTTTTCATTTTTGCTATTATTATACTTAATTTCGCTAAATTTTCTTCAATAGCTTCTGTGTTTGTCCGGATATTCTTCATTATTTTCTTAGGTTTCTTCTAATTGCTAGTAATTTGCTCCTGATTGTGGTTGGTATTTGAAGTGGATTTTTAAGGTAATTTTGTTTTGAATTCTCTGGGTTCTATGAGGTTTATAGCTCCATTAATTTCTGTTATTACTTTTTTTTTTTTTTTAAATGCGAAGCTTCAGTGGTCTGGTCTTATCATTTAGGGTTTTTTCCCCTGTTGTTTAGTAAGAGCAACCTTTGTGTGTGTTCTATATATATATATTAGTTTTTTTTTTCCAGTACTACCAGTTTTTTGCTGGTCCTTTTTCAAGGTGAATGTTTTATGCCAATTATGGTAATGCAAACAATATAAGAAAAGATGTGTTATCATGGGCAATTGTAATGTAATGACTTTCTGTAGTTGTCATATGGAGCTTTATTCCTTGTAATTATTGGGGTATTATGATATTTCTTTATTTGTAGTCCATCACTGAACTAATCAGTCTTGGCTCTTCCTAGGGATTAAAATTTCACTGATTTAAAGCATTTTATAGACATGCTTATAGGATCACAAATTCAAACCTAATTCTGATGTAGAATCGTGTCTGTTGGATTTGGATCACTTAACATTAAAACATCATCATAAGTAGGGCACTATTATTAACTGTCTGAAGGAAAAGAAAAATTAAAATAAATAATCTGGAGAAAATTAAAACCCGTAGGTTTGTTCATGTCGTGCTCTCCTTTCTTTGTTCCTATTGATCACCAAGTAGACCAAGTTTTGGTTATTTTATTCAACCTTTCGAATAATAAATTCCTATTTGTTTTTATTTACGAAAGAAGAAGCTAGAGTCAAGTATTAGGGACTTCTTTTTAATTTTTTCAGCGGTATGTCATGAAAATATCAGAAATCAAACTTTCTTTTGGTTAAAGGAAATGGATAGAGAAAAAAAGTAGCTATGAGTAGTGTACTTTGTCTTTTCGGTGCTTTGTCCATAAGTTTTTCTTATGAGTATTAGGTATTGTCTGTTCGGTCAGAATATTAGCTATGAGTAGTGTACTTTGTCTTTGCGGTGCTTTGTCCATAAGTTTTTCTTATGAGTATTAGGTATTGTCTGTTCGGTCAGAATATTTTTGCACTTATTGATTAGTTTGTTTTAAATTTTCTATTTTATTTGTAATGTTCATTAAATGGTTGATGGTGGTTCTTCACATGCACTAATTCCATCTTGTCCTTGATTGGCACTACATCAACTAAGTAAATTGGCAGAGGAACTTTTGAACCATTCTAAATGGCTTCCCATCCATATATGTGCTTATTCTATAACTGCCATTTCTTGGCCTTCAAATTTTCTATTCTAGTAGATCAAAGTGTTGGCTCGTGTAATTAGCTTCTAGTCATGTGATATGTGGAACATTTTCCACTATGCGTGGTATATTCTGAAACAATTAATTTCATTTTTCCCAAGCACAATTAAGCCTATGTTGGATGATGTTCATTGAACATCATGAAGGTCATGTTTTCTGTCACTGGAATTTGAGGAAGTTTAGAGAACTTTCTTGCAGATTTTTCTGGTTTAAATGTTGACTTTCAGATCTAAAATCATTTGAGCAGTTGACCTGCAATATTTTTGAACCCTTAGTTAGCTTGAAAACATGATTTGATCCCGTTATTTCTGGCTAATATGTTATAATTATGGAATGAAAGTTCTAGTTTATTGAATCTTTTTTTAAAGTTCATCTGTAGTTGGTTGTATTTAGCAGTTCCTGTGCCTAGAATCTTTGGTTGGATTTCTCCAGATGTAGAAGAAATATTGCATGTTTTCCTACTCCATTAGGGTTATTTTATTGATGGTTTATTTTCATTTGCAGTTCATGCTCAAGAAGAGTGGGTCTGCTAAGAAAAATGACATCATATTCATGGCCCCAACAGGGGAGGAAATCACTAACAGAAGACAGTTGGAACAATATCTCAAAGCACATCCTGGTGGTCCATCTGCATCTGAGTTTGATTGGAGCACAGGAGAGACCCCTAGGCGATCAGCAAGGATTAGTGAGAAGGCAAAGGCAGCTTCACACCCAGAACCCCCAAAGAAACGAAGCAGGAAATCATCGGCTTCAAAAAAGGAGGAGAACAAAGAAACAGAAACTGAACAGGAGGGAGCCAATGCGACAAAAGAAATTTATATGAATGATGCTGGAAAAACTGAAAGGGAAGATGCTGAAGTAGAAGCTAAGGAGGACGCAAAAGAAAACCGGGAAGAGAACAAAGATAAACAACTTGATACTGATGCCAAAACAGAAGCAACTCCTCCTGAAGAAGCTATAGTTGGACAAGATGATGTGAAATTTAATGAAACTGAAGAGGGAAAAGGTGAAGTGGAGCCTGGACGCTGTAAAGGGACATCTAATGGTTCTGGAGTACCTGAAAGTAAAAAGGAAAATGTAGAGAATGAAAAGGTTATAGGAAAGGATGAGCAACCACTCATTAAGGTAACAAACGAATGTGGGTCTGGAGAACAGGATAAAGCTGGCGCAGTCATCAATGATGGGACGAAGTTTGAAGCTGAAGGAGAAGACAAAGACAAACATAAAGCAAGCATTCTGGAGTCTGAAGTAGATATCGAGGATAAAGAAGCTGCAAATGGCAAAGATGAGAAATCCCATGGTACCGGTGTTGATCGGTGAATGAGAAGGTACCAGGAGTAGTTGAGAATGGGAGACCTGGCAGTGATTCCAAACAAGCTTACATCAGCACATCAAAAAGCTTATTTTAATGCCGGCATCTTCTTTATCACCCCTTTCTGACTTAAATCCGTTGGATTACTCTAGATTTAATGTTGTAATAGTTAGTTGTAATCAATAGCTCTCTGATTGTTCATTTAGACACTGGTTTAATAGAGGCTAGCTGTATAATTTAGAGGCTCTTATTGCTAAACTTAGAGCATGCTCTATGCTTTGTAACAGTATAATAATTGATACTGGCATTGCAGTATCATCATGTTTTATATAGAAGTTTTTTTTTTTAAAAAAAAAGATTTTCTGTAAGATGGTTTATAGGAAGCTCCTGTTCGATGATGAGGTTGAGAATCTTCCAGTTCCTTTTTCTTTAATTCTTTACCGGACATTCCAGGTTTATGAAAGATGGTAGTAAACAAATTTAGACATTGAGGCTTTTTTTTTCTATTGCTAAATGGTTTCTTGTGGGCTATCAATTCACCAATGCACTCTTTTGGGAAAACCGAAGAACAAAATGGTGGTAGAGAGGTGATATGCGTTGCAAAGTTTATCACAAGCTTCCAGCCTGGTAGACCCTGAAGCGAGCATACTAGGAATTGCTCTTTCTGCTTATGTTTTGCAGGCAATCTATACTAGTTCATAAACCGCGTTGATGTCTTGAGTCCTATGTTATGTGCTTCTCGTCTTATGCCAAGAACAGGTACGTCTTCTGTTGTTCTTTAATTTATTATACTGGCAGCTGTAAAATGTGTCCCATGATTGCAAATTCATGCATGGAAGCAAAAGGTTAGTACAATTAGATTAGATAAAACCTCGTAGCATAAACAAAAAAATTTCAAATGAATCCCAAGAAATATTTTTACTGGTAACCGGAGCTCAATGAGATCGAGCAAATAACTACTAACTCTTGTCTGAGCAAAACAGGCTGTTGATCTCCAGTTTAATGCACTACTCACAACCACAAATTGAAGCCATTAAACGATTGAATCGTGTTAGCAAGGGTGTGAAGAGAATGGAACTGAGTGATCCTTTCAACAAAAGGGAGAGAGAATGAAGGTCCTTAAAGCCCTTTGAGCTGCCCAACTAGTCCTGTCAAGGTTGTCCATTTCTCAAATGCAGTAGCAGATGACACAAAAGCAATCTTGGAAGATTCAATGTCATTGCGAACGACTGCAATGTGAAAAGCATAATCGCCTTATTCTATTATATAACTACACAAATATATGCATTCACATATTCTGAAAAACCCGAACATCATGAAGTGTTGTGCGCGCACGCGCTTATATATATATATATATATAAGGCAGAGTTTTAAGAAATTAGAGCAAATTTTGGTATAACAGTAATAGCTCACATTGATTTTCAGTCGATCATTAGATTATGTATATGCAATTACATTTCTGTCCCAAACATGAAACTCTGACAGCAAATATTGAAACCTACCTGATGAAATCAATGAAGCTAGAGATGAATTAAATGCATCCACCAGAGTCTTCGCCTCAGGACTAGAGCTCAGCTATTGACAGGTGAAACAAAGACAATCACAAGCTTTATCTCATGCAAAGTGAATTCACAGGAAATTCCCCATTCACTAAATCATATTCTCTCAATTTCTATAAATGATTCTCGATGGTCATGTTTACCTTTGAGAAAGCTATATTAGCCTTTTGAACCCAATCTGTATCTGTGCTCCCCCCAAGCACTGAACTAGCTGTAGGTAGATCATTACTTTCTATAGCTTGACCTACTTTGCTTAGCTTGTAAACTAGATCCTGCAAATATCCTGCACCAGTTTTCATTGCATAAGGTTAAAAGAATGTCATTGTAGCTCCAGTTCACAATATACAGCAGGAAAGACCCTTAAACCTGTGTCTCCAAAAATAAAGTAAACTGGGCATTTATTTTGCACTATACTATGAAGGAAATCAAAATAAAAAATAGGAATCTAGTTGTTCTAACAAACACCAAATTACAATTAGGATACCCAAAACACTATCATATGCCGTTCTGCTAGTAGCTCACTAGTTGAGCATCTGTTAGGACTTACCCATAAAATTTTAGATGTACCAAAAGAAATGACAAAACAAAATATGGGTTGTATCAATAATTATGGGCAATATGGGTTAATGATGAGATTGAACCTGTTTCCTTGTTAGAAGAGCTAATGACAGCTTGTCTTTCAAGCCTCTTCTTTCTGTCCCTCTTAACTTTCTCCAACAGCTCTTCATCATCATCAGCTTCCAATATAGCTGCATTGGCGCTTGAATTGCCCCTGCTAGCCAATGAGAACACAAAGCTGGTGATGAAGGAAATAGAGATGCTTCTTTTGGTTAATATTGGAAGTGGTGGCGGTGACTCACTCAACGCTTTGGAAAATATCAGCTGCTTCTTTGAATTATTCTTATGCGGACAAAATGATACATGGTTTATTGTTGAAGATGATAAAGGAGTTGATGATGATGAGGAAAGTAAGGAGTTTGCAGTTGAAAGAAATGGTGTTGCCATTTCTTGATTTTTCTTCTTGTTTGTTTTTCTGGTATTTTTTTCGTGGGAAAAGTAGAGGTATTGCAAGTCTTTTGAGAGGATAAGGTTGCTGGATTTCCGTCTGCATTCTGATCCAGTCATTTTTGAAATGCTTAATAGTATTCTTGTCTTCTCATGTTCTACATTTCCTCTCACAACTTTGAATTGTACTTGACGCTAATACATATACTCTTTGGTTTTCTAGGTAGGCATTGATTCAAAGGCTAAAAACAATTTTCAGATCAAGAAATAATGGATATATAGTCAGAGGAACATGAATACAAACATCACATCAATTTTAGGTTATACTTTATTTTGATATAATTACAAAAAATTTAAATAAAATTTTTATGATAATATTATAAACATTGAATTAAATAATTAATATTATACATTCAATAAAGAGTTAAATTACTTTTCCACTTAAAAAAAAAAAAAAAAACTTATTTATACTGTAGGTATGTTTACACCTTACACACCAATTAATAATATTCGTAATATCTAAAATAATCACTAATAACCACGTAAATTACTATTATACACTTTTTTCAATGAAAATATATTCATTTTCTCTTTTAATAGACATTCTTATCTGGTTAGATACATATATGCACATTATCAATAAGTTTAAGCTCTTGCATAAATTATTTATCAATTTTATAGATTATAATAAAATATCTCTTAATTTTGATTTTATTAAATCATTTGACCATTCTGTTAAATTTTAACACTTTCATCATTAGTTTGAAGTAAAAAAAAGATAAATTCATTTAATTTTTAAAATTTCAAAAGTACCGCTCTAGTCTATTTTCTCTTCCTAATACTTCATCTTTTTTCTCACCATAAATATTATACTCTCTCTGTTTCACTCTATTAGTCATTTAATAATATATAATTTATTTCCCTTTAAGTGACTTTTTTAGATTATCAAAAAGAATTAATCTCTTTTTTTTTTTAACTTTACCTATGTCTTGGTATTGAGGAGAAATTAATTTTATTAAAAATAAGAAGTAATTTATTATTTTTAGCATTTCTAAAAGATGATAATGTTGTCACTTTATATTTATAATTATGCCTATTAAATTGTTATCTTAATCCTTATGACACTTAGACGACTAATGGAGAGAGTAGTCTCCTATATCTAAAAACCACAGAATTTTCTATTTCCCTGATCTCTTCTCTTCCCACTTTAGTTGTTGTTTACCATCAAATCCCCAACATAACATTTATTTTTTGCAGATCTCACCCCCCTTACTACCATCACCACGACAACAAAAGTAGCCTATTCCATGAAATCTTTTAGGTTCTTCTCCGAAACAACTAAACTTGCCGCGATGCTTCTTTCCTCCACGCGAGTTTAGCTAAGTGAAGGACTTGTTTCCCACACAAATAAATACTCGTTCCTCTTTTGTTTTAAATAATGGTGGTGCAAATGAAGAGAGAGACAGAAGAGAGAAGAAAGAAAATTTTCTGAGATTGGAGAAGGGTTTAAGAGGTCAGACATAAGAGCAATATTGACATTTGATAGAGTTGTCAATTTCGGTATATCAAAATTAACTAAATTAAAATAAGGGATGTTTTAGTAATGATATGTTAAATTTAAGACTGAATTAGTTAATTATGCAAAAACACAGGGTGCTTAGAGCATTAATTCTTTAAAAAACTAAAATTAAATATAATTTTGTACAATTACTGTTACAATTATAACTACAAATGAAAAATAATAATTTAAAAAAATTTGAATGCAACAAAAATGTTATTATTCATATCATAGAAAACTATATTTATTAATATCCTTGCAAATATTATACTACTCATAATCACTGTTTCTTCTGGGAACTCGTAATATTTGATGAAAATTTTTGTACTCATCTTTTGGATACTGGATATATATATTATATATATATCATTATTAACCTCAAAACTCTTCTATATACTATTTAACCAATTTTGAACATCAATATAGATCTACTACAAAAATAGGTAATTTGTCTCTTCAGTTTTGGTTTGAATAGGATAAAAGAAATAGACTTATGTACACTTGAAGATACCATATTTTCTCAATTAGGAAATTAAGATTGAACTAAATGGCTATGCCTTAAGTTTGGTCAATTTCAGGTATCTTATGTCATCCAAGAAGGAGAACTTATCAAAATAGTTCATGAAGCCTAGAATGATCAATCTGTTCCCATCTTGCTCTAGCTGCATGCTTAATTGCGTGGTCTATTAAATGAGTGATCTTTAGAATTGAGAGTTGAAAGCTTTGCTCCACTTCCTTCTTGCCACGCACATCCCTCCAACAAAAGCACCTTTTTTATGGATTTAACAAACGGGGGATCAGTTGTTGTGACCGTAGATTCCCTTAAGTAGTGGAACATAGCGGTTGGTAAAGCAAAAGCCAAAAGGTCTACCTTTAAGACATTGCTATTAAATGAGCACCATTTTCTCGAGCCATCTCTAAAGATTAAAGATAACCCTTTTTATGTTTTAAGTCAATAAAAACAATCAATCAACTCATAATAGTTGAAATTTTGGCAACTCTTTCCTTTCAAATATTGCGGATGTGCTAAAATTACAGAATGGACACTGGTGCAACAGCTAGTCCCATACTCCTAGTGATATAGACCTCTTATTCTATAAGGCTCTAAGGCATCTCTTTATGTTCGCTCAACACAATCACTTACAGTAATAAGAAACAATTTATTCCAGGGATCAGCTTTCCACACATTAGTGCAAACCAATAAGAAGCAAAAGGGGTCTCTCTTCTTCACCTCGATTCTGTCATATATTGTCTTCTTCTCTTTTGGTTTTGGAGCTTCAAAAGTTGGTTTCCCATGCACTTTTCCAGCTTTCTTTATGCAAAATTGGCAGTCCAACCTATGATTAACAGGACCATATAGTACTTAGAGAGTGACTCTTCTAACTAAAAAACAAGCATAATAGAGCTTTGGTTGAAAGCTTTCTGACTCACAAGGGTATCGGGGAGAGCTGGTTGAAGCTCACAAGTTTATGCTCTAAGCTGTTATTATTATACGTGCTGTGATTATGCAATTAGAACACGATATAACCGAGTAATTGAGATTGAGTGAAATTTACCTGGTAGGAATCATTATTATTAATTTGGGTGGTGACAATATGATTCTTCTTTCAACTAGCTCCACGCATTCATAATTTTTTTTCAAAAATATATGAAAAATGAACGACGTTCAGTCATTTGTAATCTCAAATTTATTATTACTAATTAAATTAAAGCATTAATTGATAAGTTGTTTTTATTCAAAATAATTTTTATATATTGCTAGTAAACTGATTTTATGAAGATCTGGAAATTTTTAGAATAACTTTGATTTTAATAAAAAACAAAGGGATAGGATGGTAAGTATAAAATTTTTATACAAATGTCAGAAGTATTTTTTTTTTCTGAAAGAGCACTAGGCTTACTTCATTGACAAAACCTAGGGCATTAAGATATAACATCTAGCCAAAGATTCAGGATAGTTGAACAACCATCTTGGACTAAGCAAGTTTTTAATACAAGATTTGGCTATGAAATCAGTCGCATCGTTAGCTTTCCTACTAATTAAATTTAATTAAAACGAATCAAAAAATTTTAGTCTATCTTGAATATCAGCTATCACTGCTTTTGTTTGCCAACTGACATCCAAAATCTGGTTAACGATCTTTCATAGTGCTTCTGAATCTATTTCAAAAATAACAAAACGATAATTTCCTCCGCCATTTTGATGGCTTCCTTTAAAACTTTGGCTTCTCATATTAAAATTGAATCACAATAGATCTTTGCTGCTTTTCCTTCTATAACTTTGCCCTCATGATTCCTCCCAATAATGCTAATCTCCTCCCCCCAAGTCATTACCTTCCTGCCAAGATAAATCTGAATTAAATTTCACCCATCCTAAAGAAGGTTTTTCCCACAAATGACTTCTAACATTTTGCGAAAAGACCTGCTTCTGAATAAAGGTTAACTTGATTCTTAATTTTCCTTGATATTTTTTCTGGCTTTAGGTTTTTGTTCTCAAATAAGGCTTCATTTCTGTTTTTCCAGATAAAGCATCATATATTTGCTATTTCAGCCACAATCTTCTCTCCTTCCATCTTCGAAAAAGTTTCAAAAATCATCTGCCACCATTTGGGAAAAGATATCTCAGGACTACATTCAGGCATGTATCCCAATTGACTGTTAAACCAAACAGCTCTTGCAAAAGTTGCACTTAAAAAACATGTGATTTATCGACTCAACTTCCCTTTTGCATATTCTACAGTTTGGCGAAGGGACTAATTTTCTTTTGAATAAATTTTTCAGTGAAGCAATAGAGTTTGTTACTGCTCTCCGTAGAAAAATTTTAACCTTTGGTTCAGCCTTGACCCTCCAAATGTATTTCCATTTATTCTCCTTATAACTCTCTTGCCCAGATGATAGATGATTTAAAGCTTGAAGTTCTTCCTCCTTCTTAGACTTGATTGTGTGGTATGTTGTCTTCACTGAATATTCCCCACTTGTTGTATTGTGCCGTACTAGTTTGTCTTGGGTATTGGAAAAGCCTATGAGAATTTTCTGGATAGCTGCAACTTTTGTTTTATTGAATAAAGATGTAATGAGAGAAGACTTTCATTCTCTTTGGTTGAAATCGATCAAATCAACAACCTTAAAAAACTGAATATTGTCCCTTCTAGTTTATGCAACTTTGAATTGATTAATTGAAAGAATCCAAGCTTCAGAGCATATCAAGATATTTTCTCCATTCCCAACCTTTTATAGCCTTTATTGCTTCTAGTAAGCTCTTCCATTGCCATGATGGCTTGCTACCTTGAGTCACATTCCAGATGATACCTCCTTGGAAATAAATCGCCTTCAGTACTTTTGCCCACATACTATCCGAATTTTGTAGAAGTCTCCATGCGTCCTTCCCTAACATTACTATATTGAAAATTTCTAGCTCTTTGAAGCCCATTCCCCCAGTTTTTTTTTAACTCTTAGTCATAGCGTCCCACTTTTTTCAATGCATTTTCTTATCCATGGCACCTTCTCCCCACTAGAATTTTGCACACATGTTATCAATCATTTTGCAAAATGATTTAGGTAGCTTGAGAGTTGCCATTGTATATGTCGGAATTGCGATAATGACTGCCTTGATCAACACCTCGCGTCTTTTTTCAGATAACAACGAGTGTTTCCAACCTTGCAATTTCTAACTTATCCTCTCTTTTAAGAATTGTAGAGACTGAGATTTAGATCTGCCCCCATGACTGGCAACCCCAAATATTTCTCTGATGTGTGCATGCTTTGCATTCCCATCACCTCTATAATTTGCTTTTGGATCTCCATCTAGGTTCTTCTAATAAAATAGATACTAGATTTGTCTTTGTTAATTACTTGTCGAGATACCCTCCAAAGCTTGTGACAAGGATATCGCCTCTGTAACATCAGCCTTCCCATATAATAATATGTCATCAACAAACATTGAGCACGTGAGAATTGGGCAGGTGTGCGCGAGTTTTAAGCCTTTTATCGTTCCTTCTTCGATTATGTACCTTATGAGAACATAAAAAGCTTTAGTAGCAATTATGAAAAGGAAAGGAGAAAGAAGGCATCCTTGTCTAAGTCCTCTTGTTAGATAAATCTATCCCTCCAATTGCCTTATCTGGTGGCCATTTTTGAAAAACACAATGGGCATTGGATATTGACCAAGGACCTGCCTCAAGAACCCAATCAATCTTATCCTCAGTTTTAAAACTATCTGCAAATATTGGAATGGACTTTCCTTACTAAAAAATTGTTCACTTTTTTCCACGATTTGCTTAACGTTTTCTTGACAGTGTTGACGGAGAAGTGTTTTTCTGAGAGAATCTTGCTTGCCAGCCAAAACAAGAATGGCTCTTTAAAGTCTAGGTCATTTAAAATTAATTCTAAAGCTAACTTTGCCCCTGACTTTTTTCCTTGTCCTGATTTTTCTTGATTGATGATTGATGCTCTCTGTTCTATATGGGTAGGCCAATAACGAAAAAAAAAACAGATGAGGATCCACTATAAGGGGCCAAGCTCCTTGATAATGATGAAAACCTAAAGCTAAGGAGGTCTCGCAAAGGAGAAATAAGGAAAAGGATGGGCCTCCGAAACGGAGAAGTAAAATGTTAAGAATTAATTTCAAAAGTAATAACTTATGTAAATTGATTGAATGAATATTTTCCTGGGACTTTGGTTTTTTTCTATTCCAAGTTCACACTTCAATATATATATATATATATATATATATATATATATATATATA
>CATIWR010044994.1:0-17614 GCA_949677035.1 Omphalea diandra
CCCCCCCCCCCCCCCCCCCCCCCCCCCCCCCCCCCCCCCCCCCCCCCCCCCCCCCCCCCCCCCCCCCCCCCCCCCCCCCCCCCCCCCCCCCCCCCTGGACAACCCTAAGGTTACTCTACTAAAATCCACTATCAAACATTCCTGAAACATAGATACTCTAAACCCTAACTCACCCTAAAGGTAGAATTAGGCCTTTCTATTCATTTGTGCATTCCCATACGTAATTTAGAGGATATTAAACCCATTCTGTGCCTCTAAGGGTAAGGATTTCACCGAAAGGCATTTGGGATCCCCCTTCCCCTTTCATTCTCTCCCCTTTCTTTTCCTTTCATCCTTTTTCAAAATCTAGGAAATACGGGCTATACAACCTTATAGGTAGGCTATACAACCTTATTTTTAAGCTATATAATGCATATTCTAAGTCATACGAACCAGTTTCTCTATAGATATGAAAAAAATTATCCCTTCACCTCCTTAAGATTTCTTTATTTTTGAAGTACTTTTTATGATATATAATGACTCTAATGATGGAATAGGATGAAGCCTAATGACCTAAGACCCCTATTTACTTCAAAAATGGAGTCTTGGTTATGTTTTAAATGGTTTTTATTGCTTATCATACAAAAATGCACTTAGGTTCTTTCATTTGATTTCAAAGATATGTTTTGATTTTATTTGAAAATGCCATGATCAAGTGAGGAACTTGAGGTTCCATTTACCTTCAGAGCTCACCTTATGTTAAAGTTATGTGCTAACCATGTTAATAGTATTTTGGTTCTTCAATCCCCTTCCTTGATTTGGCATTATAACTTCTATAATGATTAGTTGTGCTATGATTGTTTTAGCTCCTTATGAGTAATATGATGGAGAGTTTATTAACGTTATGATCTCATTTGGGTGAATCTTTGCCTTAGGCAATTCAATATCCCTCAAATGCTATGCATTATATATCAATCTCCTTTTTTATTCATGATTCATGCATTTTAAGTATGTCTTGCATACTGATTTATGATGTTGGAATGTGTTATCATGGGATTAGATCATGCTTAGTGGTTATGGATATATGGTAATGTGGTTTTGTTCATTTCCTTTACACTTTTAACTTATTTTCTCTCTTTCATCATTTGATTACTAACTTGTTCTTTTCCTTCGGTTGTAAGTGCTTTATTTGAGTTAGATCACAAGTTGGTCTTAATGATCACACTATATGATTATGAATGATGGATGTATGCATGCCTAACCCTCATACCATGAATGTATGACCCTCACTCCATTTTTTTAACACTTTTATATGGTTGATGGATGTATGCATACCTATCCCTATACCATGAATGCATGATGCCCCATCCCTTTCTGTATTTTGTATTTGATGTATAGAGGTATTGAATGTATAATAGTCCCTATGCCATGTCATATGATCCCCATCCCCCTCATTTCAATGATTTGATTGGCTTGATGGTGTTAGAAGCATGGTTAAGACCATTAATTAGACTAATGAATAATTTGATCAAAATTTTAAAAGTGAACCAAAGATGCTCGAAGGCTGGATTTCAATATTCGGGCAGTTTAGGGGTGTCTAACCTCTTCCCCAAGTCATACCTAATTTTCAAATCCCAATCTCTGATGGGGTGAAGATGAAATGGGCCTTCTAATTGACTTAGCTTAGGTTCATATTTTGCCTTCCCTGGACTCTTGACCTCACAAAAGTCAAGTGGCAACTCCACATTCTTAGGGATAATACCAATGTATAAATCCCACATTATTCTCCTAAGGACCACCATTTGGATAACTAGGCTTTTATAATTCGTGAAAGGCCTAAAGGATCCCTTGTTGATCCAATGTATTGCATACTTTAGGGTTATCACTAATATGAAAACCCTCATCCTCTCGATCCCCCATTGAGTCGCAAGTAAGATTCCACTAGTTCGAGAGAAACAACTGCCCAAAAAGCTCACCATGGTGACTTTACTGGGGACTCAAAATTAACTTCATGTTTCATCTCTGGTTCACTTTTAATATTGTAAATTTGTTATTAAGTAAGTCTACTGCATTCATGTAGCCTTCACAATTCACCACAAGCACTAGGTCACCCTTAAACAAACTAATGGTTCTTTAAACTTCAGACTTAAGCTTCATTTAGGCTTGGGAGATTATGAGGATGATTTATCACTCATAAGCCTAGTACCTTTGAGTATATCGAATAGGGAATCACAACAATCAACCTCCAAGCTTATAGCAACCATCAATTACAATAACCTTATGAACAATTAGGCGCATTTAAGAGCCAATAGTACATATTTCATTTTTTAAAAGAAGAGTGAAGGTCCTTAAAGAACGTGGTTAGGTATCCCTAATGTAAGAATGAATGTTGTCTTACCTCTCTTGATGTAATTATCCCTCACATGTAAATGCTAATGAATTCCCCCTTTCCATGCCATGTAAATACCTTTTATGTCATTCTCCTCCATTTAAAAGGATATCATTCCCATTGTGGTCATTCTTTTGAATAATGCAAAGAGTTCTTCCTTTTAGTACCTTTGTGCATATCTTTTTTCTAGGCTTTAATTCTTATCGGTCAAAGGCAACCCCATGCATCCTTTGCCTTATGATGATATAAGAATGAGACACTAACTAGGAAAGAGTCGCCATATCTCATATGTGGGAATAATAAGGTTGGAAGGATCTTTTGTAAAATGATTTTGTGTATAACATGCATTGAATATGTATTCATGCATCATACTGATAATCCTTGTCTTGCAACCATCATAGCTCTATCCAAACCCTTATAGAAGAGAAGGGGCAATCGATTTGCTAGAATGAGTAAGACTCTAAGTTATAGCTAAAATGTCTACCTAATTATGGAACCAACCATACGACTGAGATCTTGGAAAAGATGTAGCTAACTTCAACAGTAAGGTAGACAAAAGGGTTAATAAAGAAGTAAATAAATTTATCAATGAGATTTTGAAAAAATGGGAGTGATAAAGGGAAAACACTAATGGAAGGACCCCAACTTATGGTGATTAGTGATTATCTATTTGGGATGAAAGAATACCATGGAAGCATGCTTACAAATGAAGTAGGGAGTACAACTGCCACTCTAGACAAACCTGTGGAAAGTGAGGAGAGCACTTGGTTTGATGACTTCACTAAATAGTTAGAGAAAATACATAAGGCTTTAAGTCTTAAAAGTTTGGAAAGGGGAACATACATGAAGGAATTGCTGGTCGGTAAACCTAAGAAGCTTCTAGCTATCTTCCATATGTATGACTCTTCAAAATTCACGGGGATCCAAAATGTTAAAAACCATGTATGTTCGTATGTGCTAGTCATAAGGCATATGAGGTTCTGATGGATAAAATGTTAGAGTGTTTTGATTTGTTATTGGAATGGCCTGTAAAGATATGGCATTTTAACCAACTAAAAACATTCAAGGAAGACTAAAAGGAGTTGACAAAAGCATTTGAGAGGCATTATGATTGTAATTCAAATCTAAATGTCACATTGCAAGATTTAGAATATTTAAAGCAAAAAATTAGTGCGAGCTTTAATGATTACAATAAAAGATGGAAGAAAACGACTTCATAAGTCACCATAAGGCCTACAAAGAGAAAGCAAATAAAGGTGATTATTAAAGGGGCTCTATCAAATATTGGCATAGGAATCTAAGGAATGTTGGTTAGAAACTTTGAAGACCTTTGAAAAGCAGGTTTGCAAGTTGAAGAGTTAGAATTTGAGTTGAGAATATAGTATGAGGGAAGAGGAAGTGCCCCGTGCTTAAGGAAATAATACAACTAATGAAAATGTAGTAAGAGTGGCAAGACAGTTCATTGTATTGGGGATGCATTTATGTAAAGCATTTGAGAGGATGAAAAAAAAAAAAAGGGTGTGGAAGCCACTAGCACTGAGATCGCCTCTTAATCCACTGACTAAGAGGTATGACGCCAATGCTTACTATACTTTTATAATGGAATAGGTCACAACACTGATGACTGTTATAGACTAAGACACAAGATTCAGGATCTCATTGATAACAAGACGATCATCACACCAAATTCTTGAAGGCCTACCATATGAAGGAACCATATTCTAAACTATCATACTGTTCCTCTCCTTAATCAATGGACAATCATGATAGATTATAGAATTCTCGAGGAAGTTGTTATTGTTACTATTAGAAAGGTTGCAAAAGAGACTCTAGTTGTTTTCACTATTAATCCTTGGGAAAGCTTAGATAAAGAAATAGACAAAATGTAGAGAAAAATGATGATCCAGCTATGCAATGAGAGGATAAAAATAAAGAAGTGAAATAAGTGTGCCATGTGACTTGCAGGGGGAAATACTACCTTAATATGAAGGCTCCCAAGGAAGCAAGGGTTGAAAAGTAGGTAGACAAATTCATTATCAAGAAGAAAAAATATGACAATCCTATTATGAAATAGTTGAAGAAGGTGCCAACCTATATCATTTATAGTGAAGGCCATGGTTGAGGCTTTGCTTAGCTTTATCATTTATAGTGAAGCTACTCTAATGGATGTTATTGTATTAATGACTTGTAAGGGTAAAATCACTTTCTTGGATGAGGATCTACCACCAAAGGAAGGAATCCAACTAGGCCCTATTCATTTGAGTTGATGTAAAGGGGAGACGCACGTCATGTGTGATGGTTGATAATAGATTAAAGATTAACATCTCCTCATTAAAATTACTATACAAAATTGATTTGTCTAATAAGGATTTAAAGGCTTCTGATAATATCGTTTGAGATTTTGATGACAGTAGGAGACTAGCTTTAGAAGTGTTCAAGACCTTGGTAAAGGTAAGCATAATAGAGGCAATGGTAGAATTCATAGTCTTAGACATTATAGTCACTTTTTCATTGTTGTTAGGGGAAGACCATGGTATCACCCATTAGGTAGTATGCCTTTTATTATCCATCAAAAAGTTAAGATTCATTATAAATGAGAGATCATGACCACCTATATAAAGATTAGTGATATTGTGCTAGTTTTTAGCGTGTTGTTTCACATCTCCAATGGTTTAGGTTGTTGGGGTAACAGATAAATGAGTTAATCCAAAATTAATGGGACTTATAAAGAACATCAACTTTTTACTACAACAATAGTTAAGCAAAAATTCTATCGGCATATTACAACTTCTAGAAATCCTCACTTAAAATATAAGGAAATGATTAGAGTATCATGGCGAAGAATAAGAGCTACAAGTAAAGGACTTGCGTAGATCACTATTAGATTTCTTTGTGAAAGAAAGGGAGGCCACTAAGAATGTGGGCATCAGGTAACTGAGAATGAAAAGTCATCAAGTAAGGATGTAGATGAACTTGAGAAGGCCTTTTTCCAATTAGATGTTGGTGAATTATGATATAAAAATTATTAGACTCATCAGAAGAGAATGATGGTAAAAAAAAATAGAAAAAAAAGAGGGAAACTGTGATAGGAAAAAGGATGATAAAGAATCAAGTTGGTTTGTAGTTATGTACCAACCTCAGTTTATATGTCCTTAGGATGATAAGAATAAGATCATTAAAGAATAAATGGAGCAATATGTGTTGGATCAAAATTTTTAGGCCATTGGGGAAGATCATATAAAGAAGGCATTTTACTCAATAATGCAAAGTGCACACTTCATAGATCCATAGTGGAAGTATACTAGGCCATGCAAGTTCACTAAGGTTATCTATATAGGGATTAAATTAGAGGACATTGTGAGCATAATTCCAAATTCCATTAAGGAAGTAAATGGTCAAGGAATGCAGAGCCTTATGGTGGAGACCAAGCTTACCATGGCAAATGGTGCAACACTTTGGGCAAATTTTCTAAAGATTAAGCTAATAGATGGTTAGATGAAACAAAGTTTTAAAGGAGTTGTCGAGGCATTTACTATTATAGAGAATGAGAAAGAGGTAGATCTTCTACAGAATGTTGATCTTGGGGTCCTGATTGATAAAGTAAAAGGTGAAGAAAGCGAGAAGGTGCGGGCAGAAAAAACTTCAGTCAACTAATAAGATGAAGTTGACTTTCTTTCTACTAATGATGTTCTCATTTCTAGGCTTTTTAAGGATGTTGAAGCATTTCTTTCTAAGTTTAAGGCAATGATCAATGAGTTTACTTACTCATGTGATGTGTTTCCTAATGGTAGCGTCTATAACATGCATCATTTCATGAGTATGTTTAACAGTAATTATGTGCATGCCACTGCATTTAATCTTGACACATATGAAAATTAAAAGATCTTGCTCATCACTAATGATGTCACACTATAAGAGTAAAGGAAGTTCAACCAATTACTTAAGAAGCATCAAAGGGAAGACATGCCAAAGGTCAACATGTAAATTGCGAAACACAATTTTGACTTACCCACACATGAAGCTGATAACACAAAAGCTTCAAAGAATGAAACGTGAGTGGGCCTAGTTTATCAGGGAAGATGTAGCAAAACAATTGAATGCAAAATTCTTAGAGGTGATAGATTACCATGAATGGTTAACCAATATAGTGTTGGCACCGGAGAATGACAAAAGAGTGTGGATTTGTATTGACTACAAGGATATGAACAAGGCATACCTAAAGGATGATTTTCCTTTACCATACATAGATGTGCTAGTTGATAGTGTCATAACTTGTGTTATATATTCCTTCATGGATGGATTATTTGGATATAACTTATTTCTCATGGCTACCACATATAAGATGAAAACAACTTTTTTCATAGAATGGAGACGTATCATTATAAGGTGATGTTGTTTGGGATAAAAAATGTGAAAGCCACATACCAGTGAATGGTAACTACTTTATTGCTTGACTTGATCCATAAAGAGGTGGAAGTGTACATAGATGACATGAAGCTTAAGTTATAAACTAGGGAAGAGCACTTTAAAGCTTTAAATAGCTCCCAATTATGAGTTAATCTTGAAGTTATTAAAGATGGACCAGTCATCGAAGTTGAATTAATAGTGTTAAGAGACCCTTGAGAGGATAAAAAAATATGTGACTAACTTGTCAGTGTTAAAGTTGCCAAAGCTTAAAAAACCACCAATTTTATATTTAGTAGTAGAAGCCAGCTTAGTTGGTGCAATGTTAGCTTTAAAAAAAGGAACAAACATGCAATGTACTATCTTAGTAATAAGTTATTATCGTATGAAGTGAAGTATAATCAAGTGGAAAAGACCTATCTAGCATTAGTTTTAACGATAAAGAAATTAAGGCATAATTTTAAATAAAACTTTGTAGAAGTGATTTCAAAGCTTGATCCAATTAAGTCCTTGCATGGGGCCCTATCCTTTACAAGAAGGTTAGCAAAATGGTTGATCTTATTTGATTGAGTTTGACATCAAGTATGTGGCAAAAAAGGTGATCAAAGGGCGGGTAGTCTCAAAGTATTGGTCATAACAATCTCTTAAAGAAATAAAACTTGAATTGCCCCATTTCCCAGATGAAGGACTAGGGGCAATTGAGCCTTAGCAATATATACTATACCTTGATAGAGCTATAACCAAGAAAGGTGCAGGTGTAGGGGTAATTTTAGTTTTGTTAGAAGGGGAACTCTTTCCTATAGCTAAAAAACTGGACTACAAAGTCACCAATAACATGGCAGAGTATGAGGCATGTGCACTCGATCTTGAACTCTTAAAGCAAATAAGGTTGAAAATAGCAAAGGTGTTTAGGGACCTATTTATAGTCATTTCACATATAACGTGTGATTATCTAAAGCATAAAAATGGATGGGTGTAGACTTTTCAAAGAGTCATATTCCATCAGTTGACAAGAGAAAAGAATGTAATAGTCGACACCTTAGCCACTTTAGCCTTCTAGTTGGGATGGGCTAAAGGCGATGCCTATGAAACCACTAATCACACTTTGATCTAGGACACCATGTTACACGAGTAAATGGTCGATGCAAGTATCAGTATAGAACCATTCTTAGTATTTTGATATACAAAGGCATTTGGAAAATGTTGAATACCTCAAAGAGGCTAAGAAAAATGATAAAGATGAGATCCAAAGGTTGTCATTATAGTTTATGGTTTATGATGGGGTAATGTACAAAAGAATGTCTGATAGAGTTCATTTGTAGTGTGTAATAGAAGAAAAGGCCAACAAGATCATGGAAGAGGTGCATGCAGAGGTTTGTGGTTCCCATATGAATGGTAAAGTGTTGGTAAATAAAATTCTAAGATTGGGATATTATTTGACAAATATGAAATGTGACTTTATTTAAAAGGTCTAAAACTATCATGAATGTTTCGTCCATGGAAGTACATTTTCATAATTAAATGTAAATGATTCATATTAAGCATAATATCTTATGGAAGTACATTTGCATAATTAAAGTTAATTACTCATATATGTTTTTGAACTATAAATAAATATAAAAAAGTATTTTATGCGAAAGATCATTGTCTACTATTTGCTAATGTGATGTGTATAGCTCTAAATGTCATGCAACCATGTCATATAGCCTGCATCATCATCAGGCTAAGAGTCTTGGTCAGTGTATAAATCATAGACATGGTGATTGATCTAAGTAGTCTTAACCCTGTCTATGAAACACTTGGATAAGGGACCTCTACAAATGAAGGGACCCTCTACAAATGAAGGGAGAACTATAGCTCAAATTAAATAGTGTTCAAGTAGTGATGCAAGCGTGTTAGATCATACAATGTGCTTGAAGCCAAGGTAACAAGAATGACACAATCCCTATAAGTTCTCATGGTAACATGTAATAGATTCCACAATGGAGAGCTTTACCGATTGTCGATGGCAGTGATATGGGACATCCACTTAGCCCACTCGGCCATAGTAGTAGTAGCCCTCATCAAGTGATGGTTTGAATAATGTTATAGGTAGTAGAGACTTGCATCAATGGTTGGGGTAGCCAATAGTCCCAACCTTTCTTGTAGCCACACCTAAAAAAAAGGAAAGATAAAAGAAAAGAAAGAAAAATAAATTATGCTCGTTAGGTTAAAAATTCAATCAGGCGACCAAAGCAAAAATAAGTATCCCATTAGATTGAAAACCCATAAGAGAGGTCTAAGCAAAAATTAGGGCAATAAAAATTTAAAATAATAATATAGTAAGGAAAAAAGAAAAAAGGGGGAAGAAATGGCTAAGAAATGACCACATGAAATGATACTGCAAGATGAACTTTTACCTGAAGTAATAATGGGCTCCCTATAAAAGAATCACCAACACCTAGAGCGAATATGTTGAGTCCCAAGATGGTCCTTCCCAAGATCATCAATATAGGGGTTCTCCCTAATTCAACTCCCTTTAAGAGTGGTAAAATATGTAGATTTATCTCTTCATCTTCTATCTATAACAAATACTTACCCATTAGAATGGCTCCTATAATATAATACTAAGTCGCCCAAGCATGGCCTCCAGAAGGAATGAGAGTGATAAAAAGAGCCATGAGGATTTTCTCCTTCCTCAAAGTGTACATGGGGAGCACCTCATACCTCATGTCAAATAGCTCTACCATCTTCTAAACATGTGAGAAATCCAGTTGAGGCAATGTAATCCGATCTATGGCCATAATGTGACAATTGAGAATGGCACCAAAATCCTCTAACAAGGAACATATCTCAACATCCTTAAAGTGAAACTTATAGGTGGTGGAATCCCATAAATCATAAGTTACTAATAGGCAATGAGCATTGAGGCGAATAGAGGAAAGATAGTAGAGAGCTAAAAGACCGGCCTATGGCAGACTATATAATATTTAAGGAAAAACAAACCTTAAAAATGCTTTTAACATCATTTGGGAGATGGAACTAATTAGCGTGAATAGCAAATTTTAAATGGGTATTTGTAAAAGAAGAGAAGGCAAACAGGTTTGTACAACCCCTAACCAAGTATGTACAACTATTCAGCTAGGTTGTACAAACCTCATCTTAGCTTATCCTTCTTTTCGATCTCATGTTCCATCATTGTATTTGTCTCTTGTAAAAAGTAGAAGGGGTTAGGATGAATAAAACACAAAACACATAAAGCACAAATCATGAACATTCGCACATACATTATTTTTGTTCTCTCTTACTAACATGTAAATAGTACGTCTATTACATCATGACCCTCTATAGGACAGCAATCCAATTGACCATAGCTTTGACCTATACACGAGGAATCTATGAAAAGGAAAAGAGAGGCATTCTCAGAACTAAAGTTTATGTGAAAGTTAGGGTATAAGGAAATAAAGAAGAAAATAATTACATGGGTGGTCTCGGTCGGCTCAAATTTGTAGACAAACTGAGTGACCTACAGCGACATCACATACATAGTCGATGAAGTCATGCAAGACTCCACCAAATCGTCTGCCATGAAAGCCTTGTCACCTACGACTAATGGCTTCATGCATTTTAAAATCAATTCATAAGCCTATTTATGGCCCTTAACAGCAGCATGATCAAACATAGAAGCAGAAGTAGCAAATCTCAGAGTAGCCTGAATAGTGGTTCCCCGATCGTCGTAATAAAAGATGATCCCCTTGTATTGTGCATATCAAGGGAA
Organism: Omphalea diandra; assembly: GCA_949677035.1. Taxonomy (NCBI): domain Eukaryota; kingdom Viridiplantae; phylum Streptophyta; class Magnoliopsida; order Malpighiales; family Euphorbiaceae; genus Omphalea; species Omphalea diandra. The sequence continues at coordinate 10,530 of CATIWR010044994.1, forward strand.
TGCTTGAATAGTACCTCTAACAAAGGAAGACTCCTTGCAAGTGCTCTAATCATCCAAGAACTGTAAGGGGTACTAGCAAAAGATAGTTTGTCCCTGGGTAAGTAGTGTAGTGCTGCAATGAGCTTCACGCCCTTATAGTCCTTCACCCAGAACAGGCTCGTAGGTAGGCACTATGGAATAGGTCACTCATCTAGACCCTCACACTAGTGGAAGATGCGCTCCCTTAAGTACCACTCTTGAATGGAGGGCCTCACCATCAAACAATAGTTGTAATATATGGCCTCTATCTTCATTGCCTCTAAAGGCTACACACACACACACACACACACATATATATATATATATAAGACCACTCTAGTCGAGCCATAACTGTAATAATATATGGCAAAACCACTGTATGTGTAAGACCATAATAAGAAAAAAAATAATTATAACTCATATAATTATATATATATATAATAAAACATACCCGATTGAGGGAGATCATCTTCAAGAGGGCACATCTATTAACAATGAAGGACTTCATATACATCACGACACTCTACTATGCAAAACGAAGACAAATGCCCTCCACGTCGTCCTTAGGGTCAAGCCCCTCTAGTAGGCCTATCTCAATGCCTCATATATGCAGATAAAGATGATATAAGTCTCAAAGTAATAAAGCATGACTGAAGCATAAAAAGAGAATTAAGAGATACATATAATGAGAACCCTTCTTGTACCTTACATGTACCCCATGTTCCGAGAGCACTGATCAAGGCATCTGTAAAGGTACACCAGTGTTACAGACCCCCAATCAAAAAGGTGCAATAGACCTAGGTCCTCTAGCATCGATAATAAGTAAAGCTCAACGGCATCAGAGGCATTGGAGAATAAAACCCTCAACAGGGTGTATAGTAGAAAATAGTGCACAAGCTAGTCAATCACCTTATCAAGCCTATAGTTGGTGACCTTCATTGCATTAGCTTGAATGCTCAACCATGCCATAGTCTTGCTCCCCTTGAGTAGGGGAACATAGCGAAGAACCCTTAATGAGTAATTCCTCTAAAGTGCCAACTCATGCACATTGAAATCCATGGGCAAGAGAATACCTCTGAATCACAACCGAGTCAAAAAGGCTAAGTTCCCATGCATGATCATCACATCACCAACCAAAGTTAGATGGAAGGTGTGAGTCGTATACATCCACAGCTTCAACAATGCATGCGTGATCACCAAGTTGATCTTCGATATCTAATCTGATAGCATCCGCAAGAAGGTCAAAATCCCCATCCCCTTTAAATGGGCTAGAACTTATAAGTGCAATGTTCGACCCCACTCCTCAGTAGGACCCATAACCCCACCCTTCTTTTAGAAGATGACAATCCCTTGCAACAAAACAAAAAGGAAATACAAAAGGGAGTGAATAATGGAAAAAACATATGTATATATTTTTTGCAATTATCAAGGTAAAAGGATAAAAGAGTTCGAGAAGTTCCCATTTTAAGGTGGAGAACAACAAGTCTTACTCATTGCAATTTAATTACAAATGAAGAAGATAATTTCCTAAAAAAAAAATCAATCGATGCCTATAAACAAAGCATTGAAAGACCTACAAGTCAATAGTACAGATAAATAAATTATTTACAATCCTAGGTATGTGCCCTAATCATCTATATGTTATTATTTTAAGTAATTTTAATCATTCATTATGGATAATGCATATCAAAGCCTGTGTGCATGCAAATCAAGACAACCAGCCAAACTAGCAGACAAAGAATAAATTTCACTGAAAATAAAGGGTGAGTGCCCCAAAATTATCACTGCGTATTTATAAGCTAACCTATTATTAGTAGGCAAAAAAGGGAATTCTAGGATGACACCCAAAATCTATAGTGATAAGGTAGACAAAAAGTAAAATAAAATAAAGGAAAAAGGAAAGGAATTCCTATCGCTCCCGATGTGGCTCTAGTAAGGTGATAGTGCATGATGTAAACCATTAGTGTGTCGCCAACTAAAGGAAAGTCAGGCAAAACAATCTTCATAATTGTGCCCTTAAATGGACTTACTTGCGCGAATCCCCACTGGGATCGTGGTTGCTCGAAAGGTCTAGTGTCTTGAGGTCTTCATCATGGAACTCCTTCTAGATGTCAAACATCTCATCGTCTCGGTATTCAGGCACGGTACTTGCCAGAAAGCTAAGGAACCTAAGAGCAAAGTCTAAACCTTTGAGAGAGAAGTGGAGTAGCCAAATGAAGAAAGTCGCTTTTAAAAGGGTATATATAATGGACTAGGGTTGTACAACCATGTCTAGTGTGTATAGACCTATGGTTTTGCATAGTTGAGACATGGGTTGTACAAAACCTTAAGGTAGGCTGGGCCTAGATGGGCTCTGTTATCCTAACTCTTTCGTTAACCCATATAAGTCAATTCCTTTTAATTATTCAAGCACAATCACACTCATTTTACTAAAATACCTCAGTGCCCTTTCATGCCTAATTACACCTAATTTACCAAAATATCCCTAGCCTCTTTTTCAAGCCCAATTACCCTAAATTTACTAAAATAACCTCGACCTATCTTTCAATACTAATTACACCCAATTTGCTAAAATGTCGCTGGCCTGCTTTTCAACCCCAATTATTCCTAATTTATGAAAGTAACACTAACCTCTTTTCTAGCCTAATTACATCTAATTTACCAATATACCCCTAGCCTCATTTATAGCCCTATTACATCATATTTATTAAAATACCCTTAGTCTCCTTTCAAGCCCAATTACATCCAATTTATAAAAATACCACTAGACTCCTTTTAAGCCCAATTATACCTAATTTATTAAAATACCCCTAAACTCCTTTCAAGTCCAAGTATGAAAGTATCTATAATGCTTCTAAACCACCCAAAGGATGCTTTAAACCTTCTTATATGATTCAAATAATCCAAAATGCCCTTTTAATGATAAACTTGACTGCCTTCGAAACCTTAAAAATATCTTTAAGGAAAATCTCTTCATCTCAGAAATATCAAAATCCATAAAAGCATTCCATACAGTATTTGGACCCCAGCCTATTATTTTAATGCAAGAACAAAACCCAAGGTTAGCCACCAGAGCTATAAAAATATCAATTCAATTTTAAAAGTGCAAAAAATAACCAAATAACATAAGAACCACCTAAGGGGTGTATTTAAGCTAGAATCATCAATCATATTGATTGAAGCACTCACCAAGAAAAGTATTCAAGAACCTCAATAACTACAAGTAATTGGTTATGAACCACATAATATCCAGTACCTATTAGAAAGTTGCTAGAAGCATATCGAAGACTTAGTACATGCTAAAAAGTTACTAAAGAGATACCATAACCATTTCAATGCCTGCTATACAGCTGCTAAAACATATAAAAACCCCTGATACCTGCTAAAGGTATTTCAAAACCATTGAAATGCCTGCTAGAAAGCTACTAAAGTATATAGGAACAATTATACCTACTAGATAATTGTTGAAATCAATTCAATGCTTGCCAAAAAAGCTATTGAAACATATTAAAAAACCTGGTGACTGCTAGAAAGCTGCCAAAATAAGCTTTAGTACCATCTCAAATAGCTACTAAAGACCTATATCCATTCATGTCCTTACTAATGCTTACATTCCTTCCTTTGCTTTTTTGAGATTTATTCAACTAATAATTTCTCAAATGCTATTTTCTAAGCCCCACATAGCAAGGGGTAAATTGTAAGCATCATATTTTGGACCTCTAGATGCAGAGCCTAATGATGAAAATCACTTAATATATTTCTTAGAATGTAAAGGTAATTGCCAAAGGAAGAGATAAAGGCCTTATAAAATCTTAAGGAATCCTAAATTCAGGCCTAAAGCTAAGCCTAATACCAAACTCAAAATTGATTCATAGGTTAATGGGTTGTACAGCAAAAAACAAGTTGTACAACCCTTCCTAAAACCTAGTCTTTATAACATACTAGAAGTGGTCCCCCTTCAAATCCTAGGATTGTACAACCTTGATAGATGGATGTACAGGCCATATGCAAACCCTAATTTCCAGAGATCCATCTCCCTCTCTATGATTGGATGTGTTCTTGGTGCAACCATAACTATGTTAGGCTCTAGTGCACTCACCAACACCTATAAATACCTGTTCCATTTGAATGGAGAGGGAGGATTGGACAACCTTAAGGTTATTCTACTAAAATCCAGTCTCAAACTGTGCTCAAACATAGAACCTTAAACCCTGACTCACTTCAACTCACTCAATGGTAGAATTATGCCTTTGTCTTTATTTTTGTTCATTTCTATAAGCATTTTAAAAGATATTAAACCCATCTTGTGCTTCTAAGGGCAATGATTTCACCAAAAGGCATATAGGATCCCTTTTTCCATCTCCTTCTTTCCCCTTTCTTTTCCCTTCATTTGTTTTCAAAACCTAGGAAACAAGAGTTGTGTAACCTTATTATTAGGTTGTACAACCAAGTTTTTTCTACAGCATTATAGAAAATTCTCTCTTCTCCTTCATCAAATTTCTTTATTTTTGAAGTACTTTTTATTATATTTTATGACTTTAGTGGTAGAATAAGGTGAGGCCTAATGACTTAGGACCCCTATTCACTAAAAAAAATAGTCTTAATTATGTTTTAATCGATTTTTATTGTTTATCATACCAAAATACAATTAGGTTTTTCATTTGATTTCAATGATATGTTTTGATTTTATTTTAATCATCTTAGGGCCATGATCAAGCAAGGAACTTAAGGTTTCATAGACCTTAAGAGCTCACCTTGTATTGGAATTTTTATGCTAACCATATGAATAATCCTTCTTTTTGATTTGGCATTCTAACTTTAGTAATGTTTAGTTACACTATAGATGTTTTAGCTCCTTGTGAGTAATATGAAGGATGGTTCATCAACCCTAGGATCTAATTTAGGTGAATCTTTGTTATGGACCATTCAATATCCTCTAAATGCCTTGAATTATGTGTCCATCTCCTTTTTTGCACATGATTCAAACATTTTGAGTATGTTTTGCATACTAATTTATGATGTTTGAATGTGATATCATAGACATTAAATGCATGCTTAGGTACATTAGCTATGGGGATATGATAATATGGTTTTGTTCATTTCCTTTACGCTTTTTATCTTGATTTTTTTCTTTCATCATTTTATTACTAACTTGTTATTTTCCTTTGGGTATAGGTGATTCACTCTATGCTATCATGAATGATGGATGTACGTATGCCTACCACCCATACCATAAATGCATGACCCCTACTCCTTTTCTTTTATATATTTATGTATGGTTGATGGATGTATTTATGCCTACCTTTATATCATAAATGCATGATTCCCTAACCCTGTTTGTATCATGTATTTGATGTATTAATGTATGGAATGCATAATAATCCCTATATGATCCCATCTCCCTTGGTTTAAGGATTTGATTAGCTTGATGGTGCTAGAGACATGTTTAGGATTGTTAATTGGACTAATAAATAACTTTATTAAAATGTTAAACATAAAATAATGATATATAAAAACCAAATCCAATATCTAGATAGTTTGGGAGTGGCTAACCTCTTCCCTAAGTCGTACCCAATTTTTGAACTCATAATGGGGTAAAGATGAAATGGGTCTTCTAATTAACTTAGCTTATATTTGTATTTTGCCTTCCCAGAACTCGTGTCCCAACTAAAGTCAGGTGGTAACTCCATATTCTTAATGATAATACCAATGTATAAATCATGCCTTGGTCCCTCGATGACCACCATTTCGATAAATGGGCTTTAAAATTTGCACAAAGGCTAAAGGATCCCTCGTTCATTCAATGCAAGCTATATTTTAAGGTTATCATAAATATGAAAAGCCATATCCTTTTGATTCTCTATTGATCAATAAAAAGATGGAGTTACAAACAAGATTCCATTAGTTTGAGAAAAATAATCACCTGAGGAGCTCATAACATCCATAGTTATTCTCAAGTACGTAAGGATATTCTTAATAGTTATTGTAAGGATTAGATTTTGGACCTCTAAATGCAAAGTCTAATGATGATGATCACTGAATCAATTCCTTAGAATACAAATGGAATTGCCAAAGGAGGAGAATAAAAGCTTTTATAAGCCTTGAAAAAGTCAAAGACCAAGTGCAAAGCTGCTTCCCCAGCTTAATAGGTTGTACTGCCTATCAACCTAGGTTGCATAGCCTAGCAAGCAGGGCTATATAGCCTACAGCCCATGCTAAAACCCTAGTTCACATATCCTTCTAGAATTAGTGCCTTTTAAACCCTAAGTTTGCATAACCTTGGCAAAGCGTTGTACAACCCATTTTTAGTTGTACAACCCGTAGACAAGCCTTAATTATAGTAGATCCATTTACTTCTTAGTGATTAGATACATATGTTGTAACATCCTTATCCACATTCATTGCCTTTGTCACATGAACATATTCATTTCATAAATGATATGAAATCCCACATGAATATATGCATTGGAAAAATGATAATTTAGTCATGCGATTTGTAGAATCATGACAATGACACTTGCACCGTTATATTTGGGACACTATAACATATATGTAGTGTTTGTATAGCTGCATGGAAAATTGTCTTATGTTATGTGCATGTTATAGCATTATAAATAATGGTGTTATAGAGCTTATTTAAGAGTATAAGGAGTATTTAAGGATTAAGAGATGGATAAAGGTGCTCAAGGAGTGAAAAAGAGGGACTAAAAGAGGAAAAGTGAACTTCCAACCAATGAAAATAAAGCACCATGATTTTATATTGTTATAATAATTTTATATCTAATAATTAGGGTCAGAAATGAGGGGTAATTCATGAGGTATGGGAGAAAGAGAGTGAGAGACATAGCTAAGGAAGAAAGAAAGAAAGAAGAAGAAGAAGAAGAAGAAGAAGAAGAGAGGGAGAAGAGTGAGTTGCCTAAGGTTTTCTAATTATGGGATAATAGGTAAGTTAATTTATCTTTTTCTCACCTGAAATTAACCTCTCATGACATGTTAATCATGCATGGTTAGTGAGAATTATGGAGTAATTGAGGTAGAGCTCTTGGATGGAAGTTGAATCCAAGAGA
>CATIWR010045002.1:0-10976 GCA_949677035.1 Omphalea diandra
AGTTCTTGAGTGGACTTGGTGAGATTGTTGAGTGAAGGCTTAATAATTTCACAAACTTGTTAATTCTGATCTTAAATTGGCTTAGTTGATTTAGGATTTGGATTAACACAACTTTGAATCTTTATAACTTAGGTTGCTAGAAGCAAGTTTTCTAGAGGTCTAGTTGGGATTTGAAGATCAAAACTCCAATACTTGTTTTGATAGATCTGGGCAACTATTCTCAATCATACGGGTAAGGAATCTAATCCAACCTTGTTCGTATCACCCATGCAAATGATTTGCAGAAAGTTTTTAATGTTTTGAACAGGTATGACATGAAACTAAACCTGGAGAAATGCACTTTCAGAATGAAAACTGATAAGTTTCTAACGTTCATGATTTCAGAATGAGGAATTAAGACGAGCCCTAAGAAGATCCAAGCCATCGTAAACATTAAACCTTTGAAGACCATCAATGAGATTCAAAAGCTAAAAGAAAAAAATAACAACATTGAGATAGTTCATATCTTGTTTAGTGAATGCTATCACTAAACTTCAATATCATTACCCTTTTCTCGACCTTTAAATATTGATAAAGAATTGGACAATGAGATCATGATATCATAAAAATAGGCAGATTGGTGGTGTTTATATTTCTAGTAGTCCTTGTACCGCTGAAACTCCTTTGAAAGCTAAAAATCCAATATAAATGTCAATAGTAATAGCTAAAAACAATTAGAAAATTCATTGTTTTTGCTTGATAGATCAAATTAACTTCTAATAATCGTCATTTTATTATTTTAATTTTTAAATTTTAATTTTTTACTTTAATTTATTTTATATTGATGATAAATAAGATTAGACTTCATTAGATAAGAAATTACATATAATGATAGACTGACTTCAGCCAATCATATACATTATCTAGGCCATATAAATTTGAAATACATAAATTCTAGTTCATAAGGACAAAGATAAACTAAAATTAGAAAGAAGCATATACTTCTAGAATTGGCATGGATGACTATCAAGGCTGCTGCAGCAACACTACTTTTACCAAAAATTTTCTTTTAATGTCATATGGTTAGATGTCTCCACAAAGAGTCACGACGAATTAGTAGTTAGTGTTAGTAGGAAGAGAGAAAATTTTAACAAAGATCCTTGTTAAGGGAAGCTCATTGCATTTGATAAGGTTTGAACCAAGAATCATTTGCCACTTTCGCCACCTTTCAGAATTGAAATTATCTGCTAGCGTGGCTGGCATTCTCTTTTGTCTGTAAGAATGAAAAAGACAAGTTCATTGATGGTTCAGCAATAGTTAAATTTGCTTCTTTTTTAGCTGTAGAAGCTGAAGCCTTGCTTTTAACAGTCAAGCTAACCTATTCCATGAAAGTGCAAGAATGCATAGAGTAGTCAAAACAAGAAAAAAAAAAAAAGTAACTAGAAAAGGGGAAAAGAAAAAAAAGTACTATAGACCTTATAAAATTCAATTAGTCTTTTTATCAATATTTTTCACAAGCTGTTTCATCTGAAATCTCCAAAACAAGAAATAAGCAAAACCCAACCCAATCAACACAAACATCCAAACATTATCCTCCTTACTTTCCCTCTCAGACTTCACTTCCTCTATATCAAACCACTCCCTCCCTTCATTTCCCATTATACCCTCTATCACATTCCCATATAACACATACACCCTGTCCTCCCTCCCCACGGCAACCGAAGTAGGAAACCTCTTCTCGTCAACGTCAATTTTGTCATAAACCACGCCCTCACCCCAGCTATCATCACTCTTGAGAAACCACAGCTTAGTTGGCGACACCACCAAAACGACGCCATCTCTCCGCACCGCGATCCCATCCGCCATAGTCAAATCCTCGCTCAACAACACCAGCCTTGCCGTCCCATCCTCCGCATCAACCTTAAACATCTTCCCCGTGTTGGATTGCACAACCAAAAGATACCCCTTGCTCACGTAAGCAATTCCGTTTAAACCGCAGAAGCTGAACGGAGCATCGAGGTCAACAGGCTGATCCGTGAAAGCAGGAGATCTCGAGAATATCGAGGCCTTCCCTTGACCGTTGACTTTCCAGATGAAGTTTCCATCGGGGTTCCCTAATGAGTTGGTGACGTAAGCGTTTCCCTTGAAATCGACGGCCACCGCGTTGGCGACGGAGCGTTTGGTAGCGTCAGCGGCGTCGGGAAGGAGGGAGAGGAAGATGCGGCGGCGGGTGTGGAGGTCGTAAGCGGCGAGGGCGTTGAAGGGAGGGAGAGGGGCGATGGAGTGGATGACGGCGAGGAGGCGGTTATTGATGGAGTCTACGGCGAGGCCAAGGAAGGTGGTGTTAGGCGGGAGGGAGGGGTCGGAGACTACGGTTTCGACGACGCCAGCGTCGGAGACGGAGAGGATGGTTCGGTGGTGGAGAGAGCCGACAATGAAGTGTTGGGCCGAGGGGTCGTAGGCGATGCCCTCTGGGTAAAGATTTGGGGAACGGAAATTGATGACGTGGGGCTTCGCGGATGTTGGTGAAGGGACGAAAATACCCCCGATAAGGAAGGTGAGGATGAGAAAGGGAATGGCAGTCATTGAGCTTTCAATGTTTGTTGTGTTTAGTGATTATAGAACGTCGTGGCTACGGGCTAAAAAAGGCATCCTCGGCTTGGGCAGGGGGCCAAAAATGTTTATAATGATATTTTATTCTCTCTTTGTATTAATTTTTTTTTAAATATCTCAAAATACATATTTTTTTATTAATTATAATCAAATTTTATTATTCTATTCAATTAATTATTAAATTACCCTACTCATTTCAGAATAACTGTTTTTTTAAGAAATATATTGTATTTCAATATAATTATCATTCTTGAATACAAAATACAATGTATTATTAATTAATTTTTTTTAAAATTTACTCTCATCATTAACTTTTTCTTTTAATTAATTATTTTCTTATTAGTGTTAATGATATAATTTTAGTTGAAAATAATTAAAAGCATATTAGTTCATATTAATTGAAATTATTTTTAATTAATTATTTTTTAATCTAAATGCATTATTTGGAAATGGAGAGAGTAATAAAATACATTTATCTATTTATTAAATATAATTAAGACATAGATAAAAAATATATTATAAATTATGAGTTATCAGAGCACTAAATGTAATTTGTTAGTGAATTTTTTTAAGAGACAGGAGTATATTCTTAGAAAGGAGATTGTATAGGTTTAGTGTTTAATATCCTATAGTAAACTGTAGGTGTATAAAAACTGGGTTATAAATTATGAACCATGAAATTTGAATTCAGTGTGAGGCAACAGCAGTGATGATAAATTATCAGCATTAAGAAAATGTAATTACATCAGTCTTGTTAGGAAGAAAAAATAGGGCCTGAAGTGAACATGGTATCACTTTGTATAAATTTTTCATACAGCTTTGGGTTGTATTTGCTCAAAATCAAAAACCTCGAACATCAGGCGTCTCACATCTGGCTTCCCATACACAGTGTACGAAAGCCCATGTATGGCTTGATTCACAGCAGTTGTGCAGGGGTTTCTGAGCCTTCGATTGTGCTCGTATGCATCTTGAACCTGCTCTGAGTAGATAATGAAGTGATGCAGATGTTTATCTCTCAAGTACCTCCCACAGAATTTGTTCATCAGAAGACGCCGGTGCTTCTCCTGTAGCCACTTCCCAGGAGCATCTAGATGCTTCATCAGCAACCTCTCAGCCACAACAAGATCCTGAAGTTAACAAGCACAGACATTTTCTTAAATGGATTTTACCAGGATATATTTTGTTTCTCTTGGTTTTAGAGGGGGGGATTACAAAAACGAAGTGTTGCTTCGCAGTTGACGATTATTGTGCTTGATTTTACAAAGGCATAGTTGCAACAATGTGAAATATTACAAAAATATAAAAAAATAATAATAATACCTGAATCTTTTGGCCAACGTATTCTAATCGCTCCATGCAAAACCGAGGATGCTCGAATTTGTATTTTGATGGATGTAAAAAACAAAGCTGTGACAAAATAACATATGAAACTATGTCAAGAAAAAGTGAACAGATAATTACAAACTAAGACTTCCACCAGAGAACATTTATCTGAAAATGGACTATTGACAATTAGATCTGAACTAGTTTCTAATGATGTCAAAAGATTCTGAAAATACGGTTGCCCTTGGATGGCTTAGTTGTTTGAGAATAGTTGCTTAAAAACAACATATTTAAGACACTTGTGAATGCTTGAATGCATCCGAAGAAAGTGCCAGCCACACCAATGGATAATAAAGAGAACTCATTCCAGTTCTGAAATATACTAAAATTTTCATAATCATTTCTCTCAACCATTCCTATCTTGATAGCACAATAAAATGCATATTACAAGGTCAATAGAAACACCAACACCACCTATTTTCATTACATTTAGGTAAAATAGCTCAATACATGGACATAGGCACAGAACATACAAAGTTACATGAATTAGTATATGCACTTCAATGTACAAATATACTATGTACTGAAAGTATAGAAAGAAAGAAGCACCTGTAATCCAAGTCCAAGTTCAATATTCCTAGCTTCAGTAATTTCTGGAATTCTATCTGACATTGCTAGTGGATATCCTAGTGTTCGCATGACTTGTAGTCTGCTGTCATAATCCCATATATTTCCTCGGAACCGATGCATGCCTGGGGGAACACAAGCCCTGAAAAGCCTTGGGTGTGCAAAAAGAGCATCTTCAGGAGGCTGCAAAAAAATTAACATTCATCAAGGGAGTTTTCTAATGACATTGATATGAATAAAGTTAGATCCCTCAAAGTCCAGAAAAAGAAAAAACAAAAGCCCCTCTCTTTTTGTTCTTCACATTACATTCAATTGCATGCATCAGTTATTTTGTACAGCAGCTAAAGTCATACAAGATGTTTCATTAACTTAATAAATTTATTTTCCTCTTTCTGATTCCAAAACTAATTGCTTACAAATCATAAATGTCTTATAAAATACGTATCATTCTTCCAATTTGCTATGCAAAGCATGAGAAACAGTGAATTGTTCTTCTAACCATAACGCATGATGATAGTATTAATAATAGTAGTAATATAAGTTCGTATTTTCCATGTTTCCCATTTCTACTAGAGAAACAACAATAATCATATTAAAAGAAAGCAAAAAGAAAATAGAGCTCGCCTTATAAGCAGCAACATCTTGCCAACTAAGCTTTTTCCCTTCAAATTCAACAGAAACATAATCTACATCTTCAAGTTGTCTCCGTAATTTTGGCTGGCAATCCTCCGCTTCTGGGTCCATCCCAAATACTTCAAAAAGAACTCGATATACTTCTGGCATGCCAAAACACAAATATATTGCACCAAACAGAGCCCAGAATACAGACCTATGAATGGCAAACAAAAAGTCAGTAAGCTACATATTCTGCCTGCTTATGTAGAAACCCACATGCCATGTTAACATTTGTATAACAAAATGCTAATCTGAAGCAACTTAGAACAGGAAGGTCGGGTACATCAACAAATCAAACACAGGAGAATGCTGCGAGAGATCCATTTAATCCAAGTCATTGCGATAGAGAACAGAGATTTGAAATCATGCTCTAAACAGCTAAGCCAACACAACTAAGCCTCATTCTCAAACTAACTGGTGTTTGTCGCCACAGGAAAAATTCCCATTCTGGCACAAAATCTACACTAGTGTATGCAGGTGAATAACTTACTTATAGTGGCACTTGTACTGAAGAGAGTATTTGTAATCATATTTTAAGGGTCTTCATCAACATAAGATTTTATAATATCAATATAGATATTTATGTAGCTCCAGCAGTTTCTTTAGCAAATGCCAATCCAACCGTGATCCTTTTATGGCATTGTGCTATTTTCTACCCCAACTTTCTTTCAGCTCTACTTTTTGTATGTGTATGAAGAGATAAATGTTAAACCAAGGCCTCCAACTTTCATAAACGATCTTTAATATCAGCTCCTCTTATCTCATCTAGAGGCATTAGAATGAAATACTGACTTTCATGAGCCTGACCAAAAACAACTAATAAAAGCTTCATCCAGAGCCTTCAGCACTAGCAAAGAAAATGGAAGGATTTACATACTTTGAATCTTAATTGTCACTGCACTCGAACTTCACTTGGCATCTCAATGTTTGCATCTCCAAACAAAGTAGAAGAACTAAAACCAATCTACAATGATGAAATTCAACTAGCATGATTTAGCAATTCCATGTTCTAGCAATCACGAAAAAGGAGAAATAAATTATGTAGCATTTTAATTTCCAACACCTAATATTTGGCTAACTACATATGGACATCAACTATCAAGATGCTACCTGTTGCCCCTGACAAAAGGAGTTCTTGACAAACTCCCTATCTTCCTCACATAACTCCTAAAACTTAATCAAGCACGAGGTGTGATATTTTTCTCGTTTCCTAATGCCCAAAGAGCTCACAGAAAGTCTTTCTTACAAATAAGGAATATAAATGTTATGCATATATAATAATTTGATGACCCATATCTCCAAGGCTGTCAAACATGAGCAACAACCTTTGGATGTGTCTAAAAGAGTGAATCACCACAACACACAAAAAAACTGCACATTAGCCTAGTCCAACTTATTACCTTCTAACAAACTAAACAACAAAGGTTCAGCATAAGACAAGCCTAAGCACGTTAAACAGTCAGATGGAAAGCAAGAACCATATCCAAACCTTTCGGCAAACTATAAAATCCAAATTCCTGTACTCATCCCACTAACAATTGCTGCATTCCATCAAAGCAGATAGCAAAGCACACAAATCAAAACTCAGAAACAAACACAAGGAAAACTCACTTAACAGGCGGTTCTCGTTCTTTCCTAACCAACTTATCCATATCGTCATAAGGGAAAACCAAGTTCTGCAAACTAGCAGCTTTAATCCACTTAGGCAAACTCCTCTTTCCAATCAAAGCAAAAACCCTCTCTCTCATTGGGGCAGGCGACTCCCTTGGATACCTCTGCAAAAAGTACTCACAAAACCCCAATTCCAACACATACTGCCCTAAGAAACAAAGCCTTGAATGCCCATATTTCACATGCCTGGCATTAGTCCTCTCACAGGTAGGATGCTGAAACGCCAAGTACAACAAAGTATCAAACTGTTTCGCAGGATTATCATCCCCAAGACTATCAGACGGCTCAAGAGGGTACCCTAAAGCCTGCTTGGCCTCCAGCAAGAACTCATCAATCCAAGCTTTATCGGCATTGTTAAGGCGCGAAGAAGGTAAGCAAGAACTCAATAAAGGGAATTGCTTTAGGGATAATTGAGGGCTGTTCAAGAATCTTTGAGCAAGTTTATTGTCGTCGAGAGGGGGACGAAGTATGAATCTTTTTGGGGGTGGTTTTTTCTTTGGAGAGGTGATTTTCTTGCGCTCTGCTAGCTCTTTGAGGAGTCGTTGAGGGCTGTTTTCGGGGAGATGCTGTTGTGGGTCTACAGCTACTGCAAGAATGCGGAGAGTGTGGGGATTTAGGGGGGACTTGGGGTGGAATTGGAGGGGAACTGGAGAGAAAGAAGAGGAGAAGGAGATGTCTTGTATTCTTGGTAGGTGAGTGAAAGCAGAGGAGAGTTCCATAATGAAAGATGGGAATCTTGTTTGGTTTACATTAACTGTGAGGAAGAGAAATGGAAGATTATGGGATTGGTGGACATGGTAATTCGAATTGGCAGGACGGCTTTGGTTGTTCAGTTGCAGGGTTTTGGAGGAGGATGGATAAGGCGAGGGGCATGAAGAATCGTTGAGTGATAATTTGCCTCCTTCGGTCAGATATTTGGTGGATAAACGGGTTGTCGTTCACATGTGGTTAGTAATAACCATTGAAAAAGCACACCTTTGCTATTTTCCAAACAAGATGATGATGATGATGGTAATAATAAAATGCACACCCTTGCTTATTCTTAAAAAAAAGGCAGACCCTTTTTTTCCTCCTAATGACAACAAAAAATTATATTAAAGTTTTAATTTTAATTTTAATCAATAATTTTATTAGTTATATTCCAATTTTAGACGTAAAAATTGGAAATGATTGCATATTTTCATCGATCACAATAATATGTATTTATATGTTAAGAAAAACTAATATACAAAGAAATACAATATAGAAAATACAAAGGGATACAATACAGGAAATACCAAGAAAATTCCCTAAAACTCCCCCGAAGTTGGAGCATTGAGGTTGTATGATGCCCAATTTACAAATTAATGATTGAAAAACCTTATCTCATGCAATTTTTGTAAACAGATTAGCAGCCTAATTTTTAGAGGAAACATAAAAAGTTTTAATATCGCTACAAGCACATGACTACAAAAACGTTAAGACGAACCATCTAAACTCTATATGAACAAATGAAATCCTCAAGTATTTAAAAGATTTTAATAATGAGTGCTTAATTTAGAGATATGCTAGTTATTTGTAAAGATATGGGGTTGTAAATTTAAACTAAAAAAAAAGGGTTAATGGATCTAATTTTTTTGAAAGAAAGAAAATTTGGATGAAGAATTTTTTTTTTTTTTAGAAAAAAGAAATTAATGTAAACTGTTATTCAATATGAAAAGTTTTTTTTTTTTTTTTTTTCTGTTTAACAGAATTGTAAGGAAGTGTGGGAATTAAACTCAAAACAGTAATGTACCAGAACCACATTGAGAAACTATGTATTGAAGCAATACCTAGAGCAAGTCAAGTGATCTTAGAACAAAGATAAGAAAATCGCCATAACAACTATACAAAGGGAGAATGTATTGTAATAATTTATTTAGGATTTAGTACATGAATTTAGAACACCAATCAATAGTTAAAGGGAAACGAATTTCATACATGTTTGTGCATTAGATTCAAAATTATTTTGAGTTATAGTTACAATCTCTGAAATTAAACACCAAAATAATAGATCAGAAGAACAAAATAAAAAGCTAAGTCTTCCTCTCTTTGATCGTCTCTCAAAATTGTTATAAATAGGTGTAACAACTAGGGTTAGAGTTAGAAGGCAGGAGAAAGAACTTAGTCTATTTATGATAAATTTAATAGACCCACTCATCACACGTCTATGTTAAATTAGGCCTACACAGATCGTCTTCCATATCGGCCCACTAAAAGGTGTTATAAATTCATAACTCATTTTATCGCAATTTAATTAAGCTTACCCTCTAATCAGTAAACTATATTATTCAGTCTATTTTATAAAAAATAAAAAAAACAATAATTAATATTAGTCCACGCAAAAAATTCTAATATTCTTCAACTTTGGTAATATTAATTATGACATGTTTATGTTTTATGAAAGAAAATATTTTAAAAATAACTCTTGAACTAAATATTTTAAACTCAAATGTGGCCACAAATTTTAAAAAATATATAGTTTATTGATAAAATGACACCTTAAACATAATATTGTCCACATTAAATTATCAATATCGGATCATGACAGTAATTATACTCATTATTGACATAGTACCAATCCATAGTCATAAATATTGACAATTTAACTGATCTGGATTCTGATATGTTAGTGTAGCAAAAAAAATAAGACTCACATGTGATCAATACACTATATTGTTTATCAGTCCTCTAAATATTTTCTTTCACACATGCTCAAATGAACAAGAGAACTCAAAAGGCTTTGTAATAAGGCTTTTGTTTCCATTTTGAAAATATACATAATATATGTCTTAACCTTTGTTTCCAGAAACACAACTAGAAATTAATAAATATAGCTTAAGATAATTACACTAATCTTAAACACATCACGCACAACTCATAACATGTTATATATTTATTGAATGTGCACATATGCATAACAAACAATCACAAAGTACTCAACTCATATAAATAAATATATATAAATAAGCAATGTAGCAAAATTATTTAACTTAGACGTTCAATTACAAGTATAAAACTTTCACTAACTAAACACATCAAAAGACTCTACAACACTCATATATCACTAACATATTTCTTGAAAATTATGGGTCTAAGTCCTTTGGTTAGAGAATCATCCAACATCAAATCAGTACTAACGTACTAAATCTCAATATCTACTTTCTTTACTAAGTCTCTAATTGTAAGATATTTAATATTCATATGCTTAGAACCACTCGAACTTTTATTGTTCTTATAAAAGAACACAACAACATTATTATCACAATATATTCGAAGTGTCCTAGTAATAGAATAAACCACAAGCAAACTAGAAATAAAATTCTTCAACCATATAACTTGTGTACTAGCAACATAAGAAGTAAAAAACTCAGCTTGCATAGTAGAAGAAGCTTTAAGTGTTTGTTTAACACTCTTCTATGAAACAATACCACCAGTAATCATAAAAATATAATTTGAAGTGAACTTCATATCATTTTGACAGCCCGCAAAATCAGAGTCTGAATATCCCACTACTTCAAGATCATTCACCCGACTATAAACCAACATATAATCCTTTGTCTTTTCCAAATATCTCATCACTTTCTTAGCGGCTATTCAATGATCCCAGTTAGGATTAGAAAGATATCGATCAAAAACACTAACAATGTATACAATTTCTGGTCTTATACACACCTGGGCGTACATCAAGTTGTCAACTGCACTTACATAAGGAATATTATTCATTGTTTATTTCTTTTTATCACTTTTAGGACATTGTTCCTTACTACATTCATCTCTTTTCACTACAGGTGTCACATCCCATTTAATAATCATTTAAATTTCTCTTTAAGTCTATCCATTGTCATTTAAAAGACCTGATTAATTTTTTTTTTTCATTATGTCTCTTGTTCACCACTTAGTAATTATTTACAATAAAACATACATGAATAATCAAACTAAAATACTAACTGACTGCATACTGGCCCAACTTCTATTACACTGCTAGACAGCGACTTTGAAAAGTATACTGGATGCAATCTTTAGTCTACTCTTCCTGAAATAAGATTTCATACAAAAGAGTGAGTTTG
>CATIWR010045005.1:0-11224 GCA_949677035.1 Omphalea diandra
CATAGACACTATTTGGATCTATTCTTACTAATAGTTGTAAAAGTTGGTATTGTGCCTAAAAAAATGCCAAGGGGTAGGTTTCTTCTTGAACCTGTAAAAGGAAAGGTGATCCTTGAGCCTATAAAAGGAAAGGTTCTTCCTCAATCAAGAAAAGGGAAGGGTTTTTTTTTTTTTTTAGCCTTGAAAAATAAATAAAAAAAACCTAAGTGTTTGGGGAGTGGAGTGGGCAAGTTGCTAAACAACTATAAATCTTTGTGTTATTTTGCGTGTTTGTTGTTTCTACTTTAGCTATTTGTGGTTGTGTTTTTTATTTTTGAATACAACCTAATGCAACCCCATCCTCTTGGCTTGCTTCATCACCACTCAGTCCAATAATTTGTTTATTTTTTTTATTACTTTTTGTATATATTTGAACAATTTTTATAACGATAAAAATATAGTTTGTTCAAACAAGAACAAAATCTATATTTAGAGTTATGTATTCATACATAATTAGTTGAAATAATATACAGAATCTGATAATAAGCCATATGAATTTCACGTAACAGCCACTGATCATTTAAATTAGAGAAAAACATCATATTGAAAATGATTTTACTAGTTCAGACACTTTATTGAACAAAAAAAAGTCTAGACACCAAAATAAAAAAATTAAAAAGTTCATATACTAAATTTGAAATTTTTTCAAACTATATCTTACTAAAAATACTTTTTTAAAAAAAAATTATTATTTCTCTCTTAATAAACTATGAAAAAATATTACTTAAATGATTTTAAAAAATCAAATGAATATTTTAAAATTGAATAACAAATTACCCAACTCAAAATATCAATTTTAAACTTAAATCTGAAATCCACTGAAACCCAACGATCCAATCTAACTCGACCCGAAAATAGTATCGATCCATAAATGACCCAACCCAAAACAACTCGACCTGATCCGTTTACCAGCTCTACTTTGTAAGGGATAAAAGCTATTAAAGTTATAAAGTATAATTTAATAAAGTTAGACATTCAAAATAAAATTTACATTTCAAATATGAATTCTTTTAAAATATAAATAGTTAAAATTTTAAATTAAAAAATAAATTAAATTTTATTATATTAGAGACTAGAACAATTTAAAAATTGATATAATTCTTTTTTTCGTATATTTTCTCATTATATGACAAACAGCTGGGATGAAATCAACTTTGAAAAGATTACTGTCAAGTTATTGAATCAAAGTATATAAAATATGAGTTCTTTTTTTGGATTTCGGGTTGTGTTAGTTTTGATTTTTTTAAATAAAAATATTTTTATTTGAAATTAAATATTTTTAATAATATAAATTAAATTATTTGTGGGTTGAGTCAAATTTAATTTAAAATTTTCAAGTTATTTTAAATTTGAATCGTTTTTCGATCAAAATTTTCTAGTCGAACTAAAAACTGTCACTCTATTTCACATATATAAACTCTATACATTTTAGATTTTTAAAGAACATCAAACATAGTATACAAAAAATATTGTTTGATAAAATAAGATGTAAAAAATAAATAACTAACATAGTTTTTTTTCCTTTAAAAAAAAACGTAGTTCATATTTCTAATATGAAAGAAGAGCTTTCACACTTTATTCTAACTTTTAACTATATATTTCTTAAGAATTCTTTTTAAAACATTTTGTTTTTTTAAAATTTGTTTATCAATTCAGATAATGCAAACATGTAAGCGTTGAGCTTTACTTATTATATTTCTATAAAACATAACATAATTTTTCTTTCTCAAAAAAGTGATGTATGAGTAGGGGTGAGCATTTGGACGATTTGATCAGTTTTGATGGTTTCTGTGAACCGAACCAAATTAACCGAATTAACTGATTTTCTAACTGAATCAAATCGAAAATCATAAAAATTGATACTAACCGAACCGATAAAACTGAGAAAATAACTATAAAAATCGAACCGAACCGAAAAAGCATAAAAGCCGATATTAACAGAACCGAAAAAACCAAAAAATATCTATAAAAACCAAACTGAACTGAAATCTTATAAGAATTGATTAAACCAAACCGAACAAACCGAAATAGCATACAAAACCAAAATAACCGAAAATTCAGCCATTCTTCACATATGAAATAAAATAAAATAAAAAACACTTCAATTGTTGGTTCCAAACATCATCAATAATATTAAAACAAACATTACAATCTAGAAAATAAATATTACAAAACAACACTAAATAAAAACATGAAAATAGATATCAAGTCATACTTTCACAAACACCAAAAATTAAAAATATTACAATTGAAAGTTATTACAACACAACAAGATCCCTTCATAATCCAACTAATTTAGAAATTGTCATATGCAAACTATTCAAACCTGCAATAAATTTAAATTAAAAAAGTCAATATTTCATGAAAAAAAATGACAAGCAAATTAGAAGCAAACTAGTAAAATAAATTATCATACCTTTAATAAAAGAAACCAATCAAAGCCAATAGCAATTACAAGTCCACAATCTCTAAAGCAATCCCTTGCAATCCTTTAAAAAAAATTAACACAAAATAAGCAAATAAAAAAACATAAATCAATAACTATACAATAATTTAAGAGGAACATTACATTTTTCAAGATTTTCAACTTTTGCTAAGTCTTCTTCAACATTTATAGGGAGTCAAGAGTGTTAAATCCAATCTTGGGCACAAATTAATGCTAGAACTACTTTAGGAGTCAAAGAGCTCCTAAATGAATCAAGCACTCGCCCTCTGGTACTAAATGTTGATTTTGAAGCAACAGTAAATATCAAAATTGCAATTATATCACGAGCAATGCGTGAGAGAATAGGAAATCTAGGATTGTGTTTCCACCATAGCAAGATATCAAAATCATCTGCATCATGCTCAATTTTTTCACTTAAATACACTCTATTTGTTAGTGCTTTCACTCAACAAATCAAATCTAAAGTTTTTAGTTTCAGATTCAATGGCTAGTTTTGCTTTCAAAGCAGGATCAAAAACCTCATTCTCATTTATATCTTTAGAATGTTCAACACTCCCACTTGTAATATTAGGTGCAACTTGAACTTTATATTCATTGAAAATGGAATATAAAAGCTCATCTACCTTCTTTTCCAATTCCAAACCACGTTACACATCATACATCTTAGACAAAACAAATTGCACCTATTTCAACTTATATCTATGATTAAGAATGACAGCAATATAAATCCATTGATTCATTTTTATTGGATCCCCTCCTCTTCCCCCAATATTTGTCATATTTCAACTTCATTCTTAATGTCGTTTGCATCAAATCTATATCATCACTCATTGCTCATTTATTCAACAAACGATTAATCATATAAATCTCATATAAAAGTATGTTAGAAGTGACATATAAAGAGCCTAAAATTCTTAAAGTAAGCTCATAAAAATGCTGCAAAAATATCATCATCCTCCTAACATGTTTCCAATCATCGATCGTTGGAATTCCATCACTCCCATCACCTAATTGAAGCTCATTTCTAAATTGAGGGTCTTCAAGATCTAATCTATTAAAAGCTTTCTGAAATTTAGATGTCGCTTCTACCATTAAATATGCAGAGTTCCATCTAGTTGAAACATCCAAACACAATAAACTCTTACTTTGGATATTCTCATCTTTAATGCATGTCCTAAATTTTTTCAATCTAGCTAGGGATTGCCTTACATATCGAATTGCCTCCCTTACTTTCCTATTCGAATGACCAATTTCTTTCAATCCATCAATTACAATCAAATTGATAATATGTGCAATGCATCTCATATGAATGTATTGCCCACCTGAAAGGCTATGACCCAATTGACAATTTTTTTTCCATTAAAAACATGGCAACAACATCATTTGAGGATGCATTATCCACAGTAATGGTATAAACATCTGTTATTCCCCAATTAAGCAAACATCTTTCAATTTCCCTACCAATCTCCCAACCCCTATGACTAAAAATTAGACAAAATTTTATTATTTTTTATTCAATTTCCAATCATCATCAATATAATGTGTCGTGAGGCACATATAATTGATTCTTTGCAAGGATGTTCACGTGTTTGTAGTTAAACATACTCTTTGATTTTTCTTTTTAAACAGGCTCTTTAATTTTATTTTTTCTTACATGTAAATGTCAAAATAATCTCTAGACAGTCCATCTTGTTGAAATCTTAAACTTAGGACATGCAATAGCCATTACATGTCTAAACCCCTCACCTTCAACAAACTTAAAAGGTAATTCATTTACAAAGACCATAAAAGCTAAGGCTTTCCTAATGGCTTCTTGGTCAAATTTCCAAATGGCACTATCCTCTCCTTTCGTAGAAGGCTAAAAATTCAATTGACTTTGTTTTAAATCACCACTAGAAGGCTACTTTTTCTTACATACAACCACATGACTTTTCAATGATGAAATGTCATTTACTTTAGGATCACAATAATACTCTCTCTCACAGTAGTTGCAGTTACATTTTTTATTGCATTCTTCATTTATACACTTCGTGAAATGCTCCCACACAGATGATTTAGGTTCATTTTGTTTTCTCTTCCCTTTTCCGTTTGTAGTTGGCACACTTGATTCAGTTTTGAGTTGAGACTTGTTTTTTTGTGCTTTCATTTCCACTAGTATCCTTATTCATCTGAAAATGTAATCAATAAAAATAAGCATAACATTTTAGTAATTCCCAAGATTTATTGCTATGATATTAATAAGGCAAAAATTGTTACAAAAATAGTAATAGTTGTAATTTTGTTACAAAAATAGTAATAATAGCAATTTTGTTATAAAAATAGTAATATCAAGTCACATTTCAGTAATTCTTATGTGAAAATGACCTTGGTTTAGAGTTCAAATTCAAACAAATCCTGGCTTAGAAATATGCTATAGCCTTTCAAAAGAGAGGTGACATAATTGTGCCAAATTACAGTGGTTATGCATAAAAGATAAATAATTACAAAGTGGGACTAGTGTTGTGCTTTTGATAGTCAGATTTGAATTGCAAAATTTCCTGATCAATAGAAGAAATAAAATGCCTAACATTGGTGTTTAGAGTGCTTCGACAATCTTTCCTAGTCATTCTTTTCCTAATAGCTAGCCCAATTTCCAACCTTACTTTGTACATCATATATTTCTCTAATTGTAATTTGTTTAAGATTTATAGGAATGGAAGCGGTGAAATTATTTAGTAGCAGATATAGTGTTCAAATCTTATTAATGTTTCAATTGCCAAACAAAAAAGTGCTGAGTGGTAAAAAATGAGCCCATATATTGCTGAACTTAAATCCTCCCTTTAAAGTTCTTCATATTTTGAGTCTTGATGGATTCCTAATTATTTTTGTTGCCATGAGTCTATCATTTGAACATACATAAGATCCAACACAATAGTTTAATTGCATAATGACACACATAGTATTTTACATTGCAAAATCATATTTTACATGATCACTAGGACAACTAGCATATCATTTTTAATGCAGTACATATGAGTGTCTCATATCGATAGTGACTATGAAGATCTATATTTCATGCATTTTTTTATCAACGACCGATTGTTGGGTACGTGTATGTCTACTTGCCAAAAGCAACACTTAGTATTATCAAGTATGTGGAGATGTTCCCTAAAGTATGGTGAAACAACGAGGTGCATAATGTTACTTCTTACAAAGTATTTTTGAGCATCATTAAATCTTTACGTAGGTGTTTCACATCAAAGAAAGATTGGAATGAAGAATGATTGTACTTCTTTAATGGCATGCATTTAATGTATTATGTTCTTTTCCAAAGTATATAACAAATATATAGTAATTAGACAACAAAGGCACATATCAAAACAAGAAGTCGACAGTACTAATTATGCAAGCAACATCGTCAGAAACCCTTGTGACCATAACAGAAATCTTCATTCTTTAGCTTTTTAGTACGAATAATTCCCCAATAATGAACTCAATTCACTAAATAAATGATGAAAGAAAGTATTGTTCTTTCTGATATTGTACCCTGTCTTACAAAATTTGAAGAGTCGGTACATATACATTAAGGAAAATAAATAAAGGAGAGCAGATAAAGGAGCTTGCAGACAATGGTACTGATATGCAAAGGATCTAAACATCACAAATATGAATACAGGTTATCAGTCTTATACTTGCTAAAATGCCCTTATTACTCAAAATATTGCAACTTTCCTAATTCATTAAAACTGCAAAAACCTAATTCACATTAACTATAATGATATTGAACCTTCATAGAAATCATTTTTCAAACTAAAATATTATGAAAAAGAGAAGAATCATATTGACAGCTAGATTTGTTCTTCAATAACTTGAATTGATGATTTTAATTTGATTGAAAAGTAACTTGAAATGACTTATTTGAAATTCACCTTACGAAGCCAACAACAAGTGCTTTTTCACTTGAAAACCGTGAGATCAATTCTATATAGCACTGCCAAAGAGAGATTGATTTTAAAGCTGCTAAAAAACGGTGAAACCGATTCTAATGCTAAGGGGTGAAGGAGCGGTTGATCACTACCATTAGTCGAACAGAAGGGTGAAACGTGAGAAAGCAAGAGCTGCCACTGGTCAAACGGAAGAGTGAGAGAGCAAGAACGGCGCAGGGGGAAGCTGCTGGATGGTTTCGAAGGGAGATGCAAACAAAAAAAATAAGTCTTGTTTTTAGGGTTAGTAACTTGAAATGGTGTGTTTTTGTCCATCAGTTAATTTGATTTAGACGGTTTCTAGTGTATAAAACTGAATCGACTGAAAAAATCGAAAATTAACATTTTAATTAACCAAACCGATGACTATGTATAAACCGAACCGAAAAAACCGAATAGCACCGGTTTGATTCGGTTTGACAATTTTCTTGGTAATTTGCTCACATCTATGTATGAGCACTTACAAATACGGTTTAATGATTAAATGCATCTTATTAGAAGTAGTGATCTCGAATTCGATTTTTTCCATTTATCATTATAGTGAAAATTATTGAAATGGAAAAATTACTTGTAGAATAAAAAAAAATTCCTAAAAATAATATAAAAAGAAAGAATATTAATGGTAGTTAATATAATACGTATAGGAGTATAAAAGGAAATTTTAGCACATCAATTTTAACAACTCGTCAAAATTCAATAATTAATAAAACAGAAGCTCTAGCGCTAAACTTTTCTGTTATCTTAAAATATCAATTCTATTTTCTCAATTGATATTTTAATTTACTTTAAAAATTCAAGAATGAGATTCTAAAAACTTAAAATGTCATATTATTCTATCTATTATATAAATATATCAAATAAAAATATTAAAATATTTATTTTAAAATAAAATTTCATTTCTAATTTCTTAATATAACTAAACATATCATCTTCTTACAATCATCAGCAGATTGTCTCAACCATGTATTTTTGTGATGATACACGCCTGCGGTGCACGGGCTCCTTTGATCAATTTCTCTTTTAAGTTGGCAACTTCCAAAATATAACCATAAGTTGTGGCCAGATTTAGTTATGAAGATTTTATTTACAGTGAAATTTTTTATCTGATCTAAAATTTGTTGAAAGAAAAAATTAAAATGACTCAACTTCAAAATAAGTCAGAAAATATTTAGGTGAAATTAATTTATTCTTATTTTATCAGTAGGTTAATTTAACTTGAATCAATCTTAACTCAATTCAAATTTATTTGAATTTTATCTAATTTAAATTATTAAAATATAACTTAAAATTGTTATCTATATTTGATTTAATGATTAAATTTAATTTATTTACAATTTAAAATAATTTTATTTGAACTATTTAAAACATAATCTAATGTAATCTGACTCTAACATATTTGTCACCTCAATTTTGTTTTGTTTATAGAAATATAAGGCTTTGTCCACATTTTTGTTTGAGAATTTCAAGTTGTTCTAAAAAAATATTGTCAATGAAATTTAGCTGGACTTCATAACTAGCAACTCCTGAGGTATTAACAATTAGGAGTTTCATTTTTTTTTTTTTATAGGAAATGGTTAAAAGGGAAAGCAAATTAAATTTCCACCCTCTTAATACTTTTTTTTTTCAGTTAATAGTAATTTAAATTTAAATTTGTGTATCAATGCAATGTAAACCCTGTATATATATATATTTTGTGGTGCAAGTTTCGATAAAATTTATATTAAAAGATATTAGAATTTAATTGAGATATCTTTTATATTTATATGTATTTTACGATTTTCACCTAGTATGTTATTATTAATTTTGACTAAGATATAGATCGAGTTAACATTACATTTAATTTCATGATTTTGACATATTTTGATAATTTTAAAGTTTAAACTAATTCACGCTGACATATAGAATTTTAAATTTAAATTATCAATAAGCTTTCTTTTGCCCTATAAATAGGAGATTCAATGTTGGACGGTCTAACATGTTAAACTACAAGAAAGGGATTCTAATTTCTGGCTATTGCCATGTGAGATATATTGGCAATATAATATGGGGTAGGTATCACACCCACCACATTAAAGCTTGCTGCATCAATACAGCTTCGAAATTTCCCGAACATTGTAAGACAAAGTATTTATGTATATAAAATGCTTATATTCACACGTACATTTTTACATGTATGCTGGTATACTGTACTCGTCTTCTCTAGGGAAATTATTTTGCAGCTGGAAATGTTTCTAATGGAGAGCAAGATTGTGGATTCCAGTCGCAATTTTTTATTCAAGTTAAAATGTTAGTTTAAATTTATTCAAAAAAATCATTTGAATTTGACTAAATTTAAAATATTCAAAGTGATTCAAGTTTGGAATTACTTAAAATTTTTAGATCAAACTAAACTCAAGTTGTGTATTAATTTGAATTTACTCAATTTTAATTCAACTGAATATTGATTTAAATTTTATTTGATATATATTTTTAAGATATTTGATCCGATGTCACACTTAAAAATAATTTCAAAATTATTTGAATTTTCACCTTAATTCGGAACTTGAATTAACCTGCCACTGTAAACAATACCATTGAATGTTGTGTTTGATTTTTTATTTTTATTTTTTTGCAAAATAGATATATAATTTTATAATTTTAATTTTTTGTGTCTAATTTTTTCAAATTTCATAATTCATTAATCAAAATTTTGTAATACCTTTCTATTTTTGAATAATAAAACATAATTCAAATAAGTAATAATAATTTAACAAACCACATTTGATATCAATTTTTAAAATGCATTAGAAATATTGAAATTTTATATTTTTTTTAATTTCAGTTTCTGTAATACTTCACTTGAAATTATACAAAACCAAAAACATATGTTAATATGTAATAAGAGCAACGGTACTACTGATCGTGGCGTGCTATATCGGCATTTCTATACATCAATGTAAAGGAAAATCGCCAGAAGTAGGTCCTTTGATCGACTAGAAATAATATAAAAAAGAGAAAAATAAACACATTTTTATTTCCAACTGTAGACAATATTCGCCAAATTTATTGATCATTAAAAAAAAAGTAAATTAAAATTTTTTTTTATTTTATACTTATGATAAAGTTATCATCATCTTAAAGATGGATGCTGATTTTAATAATCAAATTTGAAAAACTAAAAAATAATAAATTATTTTAACCACTTTAGCTAATTTTAAAGGTTAATAATACTTTATGTATTATATAGTTTTTAGTGTTATATCGTGCAATATACTGTATTATATATCTTGTGGTTAATTGTATCAAAAGCTAGATTTCACGTATAATATACGAATTAACACTAGAAGAATGCTGTCCATTTAAGCATCTATACGTCAATCTTGAATGGAGATTTTTGAAATTGAATTGACTGCTTTAAAAATTGATAATGAGACGCCTATCGAATAGAAAAGAAATATTTATCACGAGAATGAGCCACACCTCAAAGCTTCAAGCTTTAAGACTAGATAGCCAGCCCTTGAAGAATGTCAATTTCAGTATTTAATTTTTTTTTTTTTTTTTTTTCAGTTGGTAATTAAGATGATCTCAATGGCGGATCCCAGATGCATGGAAAATATAACTATTAATGTAGGCAATATCAAAGCTTTCACTGCCAAAAAACCTTATGATATTATTTTATTTATAATGGAAATTCTGATGGTAACTTGGTTAAAATTAGCTTATTATTATAAACTACACCATTGAGATCACCAACTACCAAATTCACATTCTTGTATATGCTAAAAATGAAAATGTCTTACATAAAAATGACATTTTCATAAAATATAGTGAGAAAGTATAGAAAAAGTATAAAATTTTCAAAACGCAAAAATATGCTTGAAGCTCAAAACGTGATTCAATTAAAATTTTTATGAAATATATAGGTGCTAATTAGTCTTAAGATTGAAGCTTTGAGGTATAGCTCATTCACATGATAAACGTTTATTTGTATTTGATGGGCATTTCCTTATCAATTTCCAAAAGGCCGTTTAAGTACCCACACAATCTTTTTTATTTGTTTCCCCTTTTCTTTCCTTCCGTGACCATCCCTTTTTCATATGCTTGTCTTTTATTTCTTCCACTTCTTGTCTCCCTTCTCCCTCGTAAAGAAACAAAAAAAATCACTATCTAGCTCGCCAGCAATCACCAAGTACAAGCACGTACTGGCAGTATTAGACAGAGTAGATAGTGATTTACTGTACCTTTCACATCTGATTACGAGGGTACGGAAAGTATAAGAACATGAATGTGATCCTGATACTTCTCTTTACATAAATAATTAATAGTGACGGACTTAGATTTAGATTTTTGAGGAGGAATACACATATTTTTAAAAAATATAATAAAATTTTTATATGTAAAATTGTATAAAATTAAAGAGTCTTTAAAAATTTAGGACAGCTACGTTGTAAAATGCTTTTAATTAGAATAATAAATATATACATATAAGAAAAAAAATTTTAAAAATAAAAGATTAAAAAATTTTAAAAAATTTTGGGGGTGGGGGCCGCTTACCCGCTTTGGTCCCGCCCATGGGCAGCTTGGAGCAACCAAGTAAAGTACTGCAGGGGGGAACGTCTTTCCTCGAAGCACCCTAGATGCCGGTTCAATTACATGTAATATGGTGAAACAGTACCGTTTTAACAAAAATTTTAAAGTGAATTTGTTATTAAAAAAAAAAAACCTATATATTTCTTTTTGTCAAGTTTAAAGCGTCCAATGTAAAAAGAAAATAATCTAATTTATTTTAAAATTTTTA
>CATIWR010045021.1:0-12042 GCA_949677035.1 Omphalea diandra
TATATATATATATATATATATATATAATTTTTGGATAGAAAAAAAAAAGAGAACATTCATGTAACTTTTCACTTCAAGCTCGAGGTAGGGTGTTACCGGTGGAAACCACCTCTTTACCTTCCAAAAATCATGCAACCGTTGTTCAATTGGTAGGTTTCAGATCCTTTCGTATCAATTTAATTGAATATCATGGATCTTTGGTCAGTTTTATATGTATGAAATTTTTCTTTTTCTATTGTGCTTGTTCTACAAAACCCAACAATGGTATCAGAGCCACTTGCATATTCGATTAAATTGAATTTGATATTGTTATATGTACAAGTGTTATATATATGAACACGTATGTGTTATTTTGAAAATTGTTTCAAAGGTTTGATGTAAAATATAATATGTTAAGGGCGATTTGATTAATCTACATGAAAAACATAAATAATACATTAATTAGATTAATATGTTTTAGGGTTTAATATGATTAAACTCTTTTTATAGTGCTAATTTCATTAACAAGTTTACTATTTCTTTTAATCTGTTGTTAATATGATTAATACAGTATAACCAGATTTACTATTTTATTTTTTACCTTATTAATCATGGCAGATTGATAAATTGTTAATCAATGATAATCTATTTCGAACGAATTAAATGTTGTTTTATGGTTTGTTTAATTGTTAAATGAAAACAATATGTTTGGAATATATTAATAATTTCCATAAATATTTTTAAGTGTTAAGCAGTGATTAACTAGTTTTGTTATGATTAGATTAATTAATCATAGTAATTCAAACTAATAAAATTTAGTCGACAACTCATTCCTCATCATTAACCCATCCATTTATTCATTAAGACTTCAAACTTACCTCTACCCCAACGAGGATGTAAAACATCCTTCTAGACTTAAATATAACTCTAAATCTTAAGTTCATAATGTTAAAAAACATTTAAGAACTCAAATAATATCAAGGAACTTAAACCACATCGAGTATTCTTAGCTCTTTCTTTCTTTTGCTACCCCTCATGTTTTCCTCTCTAATATGCTCCTAAAGGATGAAAAATTCAATTTGTAAACCTATTTTAATAAGAAAAAATCATGGTGTCTCATTTCCATTAGTTGAAAGTTCATTTTTCCACTTTTAGTCCCTCTTTTTCACTCCATCACATCCATCCATCTCATAATTCCTATATACTCCTTATATTTTTAAATAAGCTCTAAAACACCATTATTTATGATGTTATAACATGCACACAACATAAGATATTTTTTTATGGAACCATACAAACATTACATATATGTTCAAGTCTTCTAAATGCAATGGTGCAAGTATCATTGTTGTGCTTATCCAATTCATATATCTAAATGATCATTTATCCAATGCATATGTTTATATGAGATTATAAATCATTTATGTAATGACTATTATTAGACTAGGTTTGTTAAACCTAAGTCACAAGCCTCTTTTGATCTTGACAATGGTGATTGATTAGTTCTAATATTTTGTATAAGTGTTGTTTTATAGTTTATAAGATATTTCTTCATTGAAAGTTGGATGAAAGTCTGATTCTCTAACTTTGAGAAGGACATCCAAATTTATAGTCGGTATCCCATAATTCGCCACCATGACCTTGCAATAAGGATGAATCGAGTTGGGCTAGAAGAATTCACAGACAAATTTACATCCACTATTTAGCCAATGATTACTTGATTAACTTACAGAGGAATTCACGATGGTGTTTGCATCCAAAGTCACGATCGCAAATTTCATACCAAATAGGAGGGAACCAAATTACGCCAAACATCCAAGGCAGCTGTTGGAATATCAAAAATCATGAGGGTTAAGTATATGTCACGACCGTGACTCAAGAAAGTGTTGTCTCCTCACCAAACAGAAGAATTCGCAGTCTCTGTCTCGCCCAAGAGGGAATTAGATCACAATCATGACTTTTGGTTGGTTGGTTAAATACAACGGCTATATTTCTTGACTGACTAATGAGTGAAGGACACGTGCACTAGCTGATAGATAGAACTTGGCATGATTTCAGGTTTCCCAGCATAATTTGAAAAATGACGACTGCAAAATGCTAGTTATTATCGCAACTTCTATCTGACAGACATTTAATATAAAATTTGTCTAGCTTCCTTTAAAGATTTAGGGATAGTTTGTGAGTAACATTTCTTTGGTGGATGTTGGTTATAAATACTCCACCAAACAAATGTAAATGCAAGAGAATTTCATCTATTGTAACCAAAATTTGCTACTCATTCTTTTTATCCTTGTTTATGTGTTATTGATTGTTTGGTGTTAGCATTAAACAACTTTGTGATTATGTTAAGAGTTAGCCTAAGCTTTAAAACTCTTATAAAGTTTATGTGTGAGCCTAAAAGTACAAATTGAGAGAGGTTATGTATGAGCATAAAAACACTAATTGTAAGTGTTGTGTGTGAGCCATAAAACACAAATTGTATAAGTTAGGTGTGAGCTTGGAAACACCATTCTAGTTGAGTGAAATACCTAATTGAGAAGAATTGGGGAGGACGTAGCATTTGTTAACACTCGAACCACTATAAACATCTTATGTACTACTTCTCTACTCCTTTTTCATTTAATCTCCCACTAATTCAAGCCTCCTTCTTAGTGCACTAGGCCAACAAGTGGTATAATAGCTAAGTCTCACTTTAAAGCTTAATTGCTGAGAAAAGATCAAGGCACAAGAAGGAATCCATACCCACCTCAAGCCATATTTTGATAAAGCATATACCATTAGACATACAAGATGGAAATCTATTTGGATAGTGATGTGGTAGGCCTCTCGGACATTGTAGCAAAGGAGTGGAAGCCACCTACTAAGGTAGTGGATGAAAGTGAGGAATTGATCCCTAAAGAGGAGTGGGTTGAAGCTTATAGGAGATCTAATGCCAAAAACAAAAGAGCTATGGCAATCCTTATAAGTTCTCTATCAAGAGAAGAAATTGGAAGGGTCCAACATTGTCTTACAGCTTATGGGATTTGAAAGGCCTTGAAAAACTGCATGAAGGCACTACCTTAGTGAAATCCAACTTATTTGAAATGTATGTGATGAAATGGGAGCTATATATGATGGAGGAGGATGAAAGCATCACTCAAAATCACTATGTCTCCCCTGTTTATCATTTCAATCATTCTATGTAACTTTGGATCCTTGCCATGTGTTTCTTTAATTCAATCATGCAACATTGGTCTCAGTTGAAAAATAGCAATCAATACTCCATTCTTTTATATGTTTAGTTCCACATTCATAGCTCGTAACTGAACTAAATAAGATAGTGGAAATACCTGTAAATGAGCTATACTGCTTCTTGATTTCCTACTCAAAGCATCAGTAACCACATTTGCCTTCCCTAAGTGATACTCAATGATGCAATCATAATCCTTTAGCAGTTCTAACCACCGTCTTTGTCTTTTGTTTAATTCTTTTTGGCTCATCAAATACTTCAAGCTTCTTTGATATGTAAATATCTAAAAAGTTTCTACATATAAGTAATGGCTCAATATTTTCAAACCAAACACAATGACAATAAGTTTTAGGCCATATACTGGATAAGATAATTCATAAGGCTTCAATTATCTAGATGTATATGCAATTACATTACCATGCTGCATTAAAACACATCCCAAACCTTGATGAGAGGCATCACTATAAACTAGAAATCCTCCATTACCAATAGGAGCGGCTAACACTAGAGTAGATGTCAATCTATCTTTAAATTCATTAAAACTTTCCTGACATGCTTTAAAGCACTGTAATGTTGTATTTTTCTGAAGTAACTTAGTCAAAAGAGCAACTATAAGTGAAAACCCTTAACAAATCAACGATAATACCCAGCTAGTCCTAAGAAACTTTGGACTTTTACAATACTCTTTGGGGTTTCCCATTTTACTATTGCTTTAATTTTGTTTGGATCTACCTCCATGCATTTTTTAGAAACAACATGACCTAAAAATACCATATGGTCAATCCAGAACTCGCACATGCTTAATTTAGCAAATAGCTATTTTACTTTCAAAATTTGTAACACAATCCTCCAGTGTTGTTCATGGTCAATTTTACTCCTTGAATACGCTAGTATGTCATCAAGGAACACAATTATAAATTTTTCTAAGTAAAGCTGAAAACTTTGTTCATAATAGCCATAAACACAACTAATGCATTAGTCAAACCAAATGACATAACTACAAATTCATAATGCCTATATTTGGTTTGAAAAGCAATCTTTGGTACATTTGGGTTTGAAATTTTCAGCTAATAATATCCTAATTTCAAGTCAGATTTATAAAAACACCAGTACTTCTTGTAACTGGTCAAACAAATCATCTATCCTTGGCAAAAGATGTTTGTTCTTCATAATAACTTAATTCAACTGCCTATAATTAATACACAACCTCACTATCCCATCTTTCTTTCTAACAAATAATACTAGAGCACCCCAAGGTCACACACTAGGTCTGATGAATCCCTTTTCAAGTAATTCCTACAATTGGGTCCTCAATTCTCTCAACTTAGTTGGAGCCATCCTATAAGGTGGAATGGATATTGATGTTGTTCCTAGGACTAACTCAATTGTGAATTCTATATCCTTATTAGGTGGAAAACTAGGTAAGTAAGCTAGAAACACATTTGGAAACTCATTTACCATTGGAATATTCTTAAATAATTCATTTGTGAACCTTGTGTATACCACATATGCTAAATAAGACTTACAACCACATTTAATCAAGCTAAAGCCTTGATAGCAGAAACTAGACATACAGGTACAATTTGTCTTTCCCCTTGAAACATAACCCTTGTCTGATTTGGAGATTTCAGAACAATTTTCATAGTAAAAAAATTCATTATTTAATGATATTTGGACAAATAGTCCACACCCAGTATCACATCAAATTCACAGAGTGGCAATAGTACTAGATTAACATTCAACTCATTGTCATCAATGTGAGTCCCACAATCATGACATACCTTATCCACAATCATCACATCTCTCAAAGGAGTACTAATACCTTATCCACAATCATCACATCTTTCAAAGGAGTACTAACACATAGGTTAAAACCTAAAGGTTGATGCTTACTACGCAATTGTGATGCCATGTTCAATGAAATGAATGAATATGTCGAGCCAGGATCAATTAATGCATCGACTTCTAAATCATGGAGAAAAATTTTATCAGTGATAACTTCTAGAGCAGCAATAGCTTCTTGCCTAGAGCAGCAATAGCTTCTTGCCTAATCATGGCAAAAACTCTAGCTTGTGTTAAAGGTCTAAAACTCTAACCTTCTGATGTAATCATAACTTGGCTTCTTGCCTAGTCATGGCAAATACTCTAGCTTGTGTCAGGGGTCTAAAACTCTAAACTTCTAATATACTTATACCCTAGCTTCCTTCCTAGTCATGGCAAATGCTCTAGATTGTGTCAGGGATCTAAAACTCTAACCTTCTGATATACTCATACCTTGATCAGCTATAGTTGTTCTACCTCTTCCTCTATCCCTGCCAAATGATACTCTAGCTCTGCTAGATTTTGAAACTTCAACCGCGGACTCCGATATAGCTTTGCGTCTACCTCCCTCTAATAAAATAGATATTTCATAATAATCTCTAAGCATATGATCAAAAGACTCATAAAAGTAGCACCCACCAGTCAGTTTTCTACATTCACCCATATGTTATCTGCCACAATGTACACATGAGGATCCTTGTTGCATGACTTGGGTTTGACTTTTGCCTGCATAAGATGGAACTCCTAATCCCCTGCCTTTATAACTAGAGTAACCACCCTTAGCACTAGATTGTGATGACATATAATCTCTACATTTACCTTTATTTCCGCTAAAATCTTTCACAAACTCAATAGACCCCATTTTTACTCGTTGCTTTGTCCTTTCTTTTTCTAATCTTTCTACCCTGATTGTAGTAACTTTTAACTTCATATAACTTTCAAAATCTACTGCTATAATCTTACTTTTGATCTCATATCTCAATCCCTCGTCAAACTTTTGACATTTGTCTTTATCAATGGTCACCATGAAGGATGCATAATGAGATAATTGATTAAATTTTACCTCATACTCAGCCATTGTCATCTCCCGCTGTTTCAAATCCAAAAATTCCTTCTTTTATCATCTTTGTACACTTTTGGCATGTAATTATTATTGAACTTACGAAAAAAGAAATCCCATGTAAGCATTGAAGGCTGGACATCACTCCTTGGAATGGTTTCCCACTTATCATATGCATCCTCTATAATAGCGACACTGCATAATCAAACTTTTCTTTTGTTGTGCATTTAATCAAATTCAAAACTTTATGTGTTCTTTTGAGCCATGTCTCTACCACTACTAGATCTGTGATACCATTGAAGTTAATTGCACCCTATTTTCTTAATTTGTCATATCTTATTTCTCTTTTATTTTCTAGACCCTACACTGCTAGTTCACTAGTTCTATATTATGGTTGCCCATGAGATATGTGTTGTGCATGAGAATGTGTAGGAGATCTAACTCTATCGGCAGGTTCTCTTGGTGGTTGGTAGGATGCTTCTATAGAATGCAAATTGGCTAACTCCCCTCACCTTGGTCAGTCATGGGTACTACCATGACTACCTTCTGCTAATGCCCTATATACATAACACTATGTCATATGTTAATGCATAATTGTGTAAAAGTCATTCATGTTCATATGTATGTCCCTATGGAACCTATCTCTACTCTGATACCAAAAACTATAATAACTATTTTTATTTACTAATCATGACATTCACATACAAAAATACACATGCATAAAGGTTAATTCATCATACATACACAACCCAACATGTATTTAATGTACATATATGTTAATTGATGTTCAAGGCTAGTGGCTACAAATTGATTCCTATCTAGGTATATGTAAATAACATAAGGAGAGAGAGAGTTGGAATTCAGCCGATGACCTGAGCTTTATGTGTCTATATGCAAAACTTTATGCTATAATGAAGGAGCCATAGCTCTTCACACACCAAATTAAGCAAAACTATTTTACATGCTTTAAGATGGGCCATAAAGATACAACTTTCATAGTTACACTTTCTCTAATTTCTCTTCTAGAGTTATGAAATCATGGATGCAACAAGCAGCTCTAACGACAAAACTAACACAATCAGTTCTATTTTTCTTAAGTTATAACCTATATACATGAGTTGTACCTCAAATACTCTATAATTCTTACTAACCATACATGATTAATATTTCATGAGGTAGGAATTTCATGTGGGAAGAATATAAAATCACTTACCTCTTTTCCCAAAATTAAAAAAGTTAGGCATATCACTTTTCTCCTTCTCTTTTTTCTTCTTCTTCTTCTTCTTTCCTTCATTCTTCCTTAGTTCTCTCTTTCTTCTGCTACCCTTCACATTTTTCCTCTAAAGGATGAAAAATTCAATTTGTAACCCTATTTTAATAAGACAAAATCATGGTATCTCATTTCCATTGGTTGGAAGTTCACTTTTCCACTTTTAGTCCCTCTTCTTCACTCCTTCACAATCTCCATCCATCTCTTAATCCCCATATTATATTTATTCTTTTAAATAAGCTCTAAAACACCATTATTTATGATGTTATAACATGCACACAACATAAGATAATTTTTCATGCAACTATACAAACATTACATATATGTTCAAGTCTCCTAAATGCAATGGTGTAAGTGTCATCGTCGTGCTTATCCAATTCACATGTCTAAATGATCATTTATCCAATGCATATGTTCATATGGGATTGCAAATCATTTATTCAATGAATATATTCATGTGAGAATATGAATGAATGAGGATAAGGATGTTACACTTAGGCATTTCTATTCTTTTTCTAGGCGTAAGTACAAAATCTTCCCTTTTCTAGACTAAAGAAGAACCATCCCTCTTACAGGCTCAAGGACAACCTTCCCTTTTCAAGACTGAAGGACAACCTTTCCTTTTACATGCTTGAGGACAACCTTTAGAGTCACTCTCTTTTATAAGGAACAAGGGAGCCAAGCCAACCCCTTACATTTCCTAAGGTACAAATCCTTTTAATTAGGTAGTGAATGCACTTTTAGTGCTTAAGAAAACCTATTATCAAAGAGTAACAAAATGATCTCACTCTACCAAGCAACACTTAAAAAGGTTTACACAAAGACTTACTAAAAGTTCTCTAAATGATTAAAAGTATTCTTCAAAATCTTTAACTTTCATCTAGTTGTCAAAAATGGTCCTTATATAGCCAAACTCTAAAACTAGTAGTTGGAATAATTAATGTTAAGTCTGACAACTTTTTTGCAACACTAGCCTTTAGAAGTGACAACACCTATTGTTATTCATCAACCCTCATTAAACTTGAAATGATTACTTCCAATGTCATGCTCCATCATTCAATGTCCATTGGCTTTGACTACAATACCTGTTGGAGCAAGAATAGTGCTCGTTGTTCCTTTCCAGAAAGCTTTAGCAATGTGCTCTATTTTTCAAACTTTGCATAGTTATTTTCCATGCCCATCGAGCAATTCTCAATGCCCGTTGAAAACTACTTTAATGCCTATTGAGAAGGGTTAATCTCTATTTCAAGTTTTAGAAGTTTTAGCTCAAACTTGGGCACTTTTCCAATGCCTGTTATGAAAATGCAACGTCTATTGCTAGAACAGATTAATGACTATTACGAGGTCCAGCACAGTTTAACTTGGAGTAGTTCTCAAATGCCCGTTACAAAGGGACAATGCCTGTTGCGAGGTCTATAAGACTTTGGTTATTTGCATAAATTAATCAACATCCATTCTTCATCATTCAATGTTTATTGAATCGTCCAATGCCCATTGAACTTGCATAACACCCATTGAACTTGTTCTGCCCTTTAACATTTATTGGGTATGTTCAAATCATCCAAAAACACTAAAGTATAAACATTATAACTTTTCTTGGTTTTGTTATAATTTTGTTATCATTCAAAACACATCAATTCAAAGTATAGAAGTGAGTCCAATGCCTTGAGGTCGCATGTTCTCTAAATATTCTCCCCTTAACATTCATAACAAACTTAACTGAGGAGAACACCTTTACGTAGTTGAGAATCTTAATTGGCACTTTAAAGTCATGAAGGATAGCTTAAATGAGGTGGTGAACTATGTTGCACAGAGCTTTCTACTATATGGCTTGATGGGAGACCCTCTTATCCACTCTTGGGGATAGCATAAAATGTGTTTGTTGCCAATGCTAGAGGACTTGTAGATGGTGAGCTATTATGACAAGGGCTTTATTACTGTAGCCCACTTATACAAGTTCCTTGATAGATGCTATCATGGGTTATCATGCCTAAATGACTATTGGTGGGCATTAGAGGTATATATTTGTTTGACTTTATTATTTTCTTTTCACTTTATGTTTACATCTCTTATGTTTTCTAACAACTTTCTTTGGTATGCCTAAGCAATAAGCTAGGCTTGATTCAAAGTGTAACCTTCTTCTTATGGAGTTTTGTTATCTCTACTTTATACGTTGAAGCAACTCGTGACACATGGAGTAGATGGTGGCCACCAAGTGAGCTTACCTGAATGGACTACACTTGGATTATACACATTTTCCATCGTATAAAGCTACCTTATTAATCTTTTATAATATATGGGGTCATTAGGATACTTATGGTGCTTTTTAGTTATCATTTCTTATAGCTTCATCTAGACTAGCGTTGGGCCTCCAAACACTTGGGGAATAGAGCTTTTTGAGGCTCAAGGGTGCTCCTATGAGCATCAGCTTCTCGTGAGTCCTTCCATATAAAAGTTGTACCTCTAGGAGATAGTTCTCCTATGGAAAGAGGGACCTAACATGTGTCCAAACCCTAAGGAGTCACCGATGCTTAAGTTTTGGGCATTAACTTGAAGGGCATTGATCTTGACCTTTCCCTAGAGGGATAGCCTGCCAAAAGAGTTCATATCAAATGCTATAAGGTAGCAAAACTTGATAGAGGTATTCCTTCTGAGGGCAATCCTCATGCCTCTATAATCCTATTGATTTCATGAGGCCCATGTTAGTACAGTGCTTAAGTGAGCAGCTTGAGGTATTAGGGCAAGATTTGAGTAAGTGCCAATAGAGCCAACACTTGCAAAGGGGAGTCGTAAGAAGGCTTTCACTTCATAGCCATTAAAGCTAAAACAGGTGGTGGTGGATTAGTTGGACCATTTGTTAATTAGCCTAGTAAAGTACAATTACACCTTCATCGCTAGTGCGTTAATGCCATTAAAGTATGTATGGTCCTTATGCTCCTTTGATCCTCTTACTACCACCTATATGAGCTTCATTGACTTCTCTCCTTTGCTCTCATTTTATTATTAACATTTGATTATTCTAGCATTGTCTGGGCATAAATCCATCACATCCAGGCTGAGCATTTAGTTGATATGATAATGAATTGTAGGTAATCATAATGTTATTAAATGTACGCATTTATATGTGTGCTTGTGTATGCAGGCCCTAACTACCCTAACTTTTTATTTATTTATATCTTTCGAGAGGAGACCCATCAAAATTATTGATAACTTAAGAAGGTGTGTAGAGCTAACTAATTTGCAAGCCAACCTGAAGTCTCCCACCAGTGAGGATTTAGAGGAGGAGTCTACCAAGGAGGAGATATAAGATGTCGTCATCTACCCCATTCCTTTTTTTAGCTTTTGTAGTTATTTCTCTTTCCTTGTAGCATGGATAGAGACATTTGTACTATTTTTATATGATTTGAATATTATTTGCACGTTGTTTGCCCCTTTTTTGTTTCCTTGACATTTTTGAATGTTGTGGGCCTTAGTGCCCCAAATTTATTACTTGCTACATTATCTGACCCATTTTTGATAAATGATATTCTCCTCCCTATTTGTGTTCATTTGAATTGATAATGCAATTTTACCACTTATTTTCACATACGCACCTTCTTGAAACTGTCATGGAATGAGCCTTGCATGAAACACAAGATAAAAATCCCATTTTACAACCTTAATCTTAATGGTTTATATAGAGTAACGAGTTGTCTATAAATACAACTTTGCAAATCTATATAGCTCTCACCACTATTCATCTTCACTTTCTTTTTAATCCCTTTCACCTTAATTTTTATGCCTTCAGTAGATATATTTGATCTTTTTACCATGGCTAAAACATTGCTAAAGTCTTTTCATGCCTCTAATTAGTCTCATCGTCCTTAAAAAGGCTTTAAGGCTCTTCTATATCTTTCATCCTTCAAACTTAATGTAAAATTTCTTTAGGCAACTTATGATTTATAAGATGCATCAAATCATTCTTTTTATTTTAGAGATGTTGAAATCTAATCATTATTAGAGGAGTTTGGTACCATCTTAGATTGCTTATTACTAGTTCTTTTAGGATTGCACTTCCATTCTTAGACTAGCCATATGCCCACAAAATGATGGAGCTCTTTGATTTACCATATGATAAGGTGCCTCTGTATATCCTAGGAGATGAAAAGGTGTTGCTCTCTCTTTTACTCTCATTGTACCCTCATACTACTAAGGTTGCCTAAGCCCACATATCAGTAGCCATCTTGATGAGTGAATTTCTACCTTTCAAGGATGATTATGAGGTTAAGTTCCAAGCCCTCCATATCATAAAAGAGATTGTTGGACTAGGATAGTACACTCAAGTCTTGGACCTCTTTTGATCTTGATAAAGGAGATTGATCATGTCTAATATTTCAAATTAGTGTTATTTTGCAGCCTTTAGTTTTTATCTAAAGTTGAAAGTTGGATGAAGCTCGAAATTTCTCAAGTATGAAAAATGACTTCTAAATCACGACCACAACTTTGTATTCACAACCGCGATATGTGAAGAAGAATTGCTAGAAAGCAGACATGAGAAATCGCAGAGCCATTCTCAATCGCGATTCATCCAAATCACAGAGTCCAAATTGACAAACGAAATCGCGGTGTGTGTCACGCCCTAGTCGCTACCATGAATTTCAAAGTGACTCAGGAGGGAAGCAAGTCCACAGTCACAACATGACA
>CATIWR010045029.1:0-29435 GCA_949677035.1 Omphalea diandra
TTTTTTTTTTTTTTTTTTTTTTTTTTTTTCAAGAGGAACAGTTGCGACTCCGAAAAACGGTGAGAGAATTATCGTGTGCCTTTTTTCAAAAAAAAAAAAAAAACTCTCGTTATTTAACGCGGGTTATGTTATGTGGATACCAGACTCCAAAAATAAAATAAAAGAATTAGGATGAGTTGAAATAAGAATAACTACTCAATTGCACCTCATAAGTATAATAATAAATTTTAAATTAAAATTTATATTTATTTTCATTAATTAATTAATGAAAATAATATGTAAATAATTGTAAATATCAAATTTGAGTCTCAAAATGCAAATCCGATGATGAAAATCACTGAAAATATTTTTTGAAATGGAAGGAGAATTCTTAAAGAAAGTGAAATAAGCCCTTGGGATACTTTGGAGAAACTCAAAAATCAAGCTCACCACCAAGCCCAAATCCAAATCAAGCCCAAAGCCCAACATGCTAGCTATGATTAATGTGTTGTACAGCCTTGGTTACACATCCCTCGCTTAAACCCTAACAAAAGAGTCTTTTAGAATTATTTCCCCTTTTGAACCTTAAGGTTGTACAGCCCAACTTTGGTTGTACATCTCACATGCAAACTCTAATTTCAAGAGATTAATCTCCTTCTCTATGATGGGATATGGACATAGTGCAACCATAATCATTATTAGCTCTAGTGCACCATTTTTCTCCTATAAATCTCCCCTCATTTGAAAAAGAGGAGGCTTGAAAACTCTAGAGTTACTCTGCCAAATTTTCTCTACAATCAGAGATTCATTTCCTTTTCTATGATGGGATATGGACATGGTGCAACTAGAATCATTTTTGTCTCTAGTACACCATTTTTCTCCTATAAATCACCCCTCATTTTATCATCATAAATAGAGGGGAATAAGATGAT
The DNA here is from genome assembly GCA_949677035.1 of Omphalea diandra. NCBI lineage: Eukaryota > Viridiplantae > Streptophyta > Magnoliopsida > Malpighiales > Euphorbiaceae > Omphalea > Omphalea diandra. The sequence goes on from CATIWR010045029.1 coordinate 912, forward strand.
CGATGTAAATACAGTAAAAGCGCTAAGATAGTTCACTTATTATGGGATGCCTTTGTCTAAGGTATTTGAGAGGTTGTAGAAGAAGGGAGTGCTAAAGCCTCTAGCATTAAGACTATCTCTGAATACACTACCTAAGGGGTATGACGCTAATACCTACTACGTTTTTCATCAAGGAGCACATCACAACACTGATGACTGCTACAGACTAAGGCATGAGATTTAAGATCTCATTAATAATAAGATGATTGTTCCACTAAATTCTAGAAGGCCTAAAATTTGAGGGAACCCCCTCCTAATCTATTATAATGTTCCTCCCCTAAATCAGGGGACATTCTTGATAGATTCTAAAACTTCTGAGGAAGTTGTTATCATTACCATCAAGGAGGTTGTAAGGGAAACTCTAGTTGTTTGCACTATTAATCCTTAAGAAAGTTTAGATAAAGAAACAAAGGAAGAATAGAGAAAATAGATAATTTGACTATGAGAGGAAAGTCATGAAGAGAATAAGTGAAATAGGTGAGCCATGTGACACGCAACAGAAAATACTACCTTGATAGGAAAGCTCCCAAAGAAATAAGGGTTGAAAAGAAAGCAAAAAAACTCATTATAAAAGAGAAAGAAGATGATAATCTTTTTGTGAAATAGTTGAAAAATATGTCAGCCTAGATCAGTGTGTGGGAGTTGCTCATTACCTCTCAAGAGCATAAGAGGGTCATTGTTAAGACTCTATTATGTTTGATTATCTCGAAAGAAGCTACTTCGATGGATGTCGTTGCATTGGTAACTCATAAGGGTGAAATCACTTTGTCATGTGAGGATATGCCACTAAAAGGAAGGAATCACAACCTAGCCCTATTTATTCAAGCTAAGGTGAAGGGGAGACATATGCCAAGTATGATGGTTGATGATGGGTCTAGGATTAACATCTGCCCATTGATGTTACTACATAAGTTTTGATTTGTCTGAGAAAGAATTGAAAGCTTTTGGCAGTACCATTTGAGCTTATGATGATAGCAGGTGGCTAACTTTGGTTGTGTTCGAAACCTTAGTAAAGATAGGCATAGTAGAGGCAATGGTATAATTCACAATTTTGGTCATTCGATCACATTTTTGCTTTTACTATGAAAACCATGGTAACACCTGTTGGGTCGTATGCCTTTCACCTTTCATCAGAAAAGTCAAGATTCCTTAAAAAGGAGATATTGTAACCATATGCATTAAGGTTAAGGAGATTATATCAACTTTAAGTGTAGTGGTTTCATATCTCTGTAGGTTTCAGGTTGCTAGAGTCATTGACAAATGGGTTGACCCTAAGATGTATTATGAATGCTAAGGGAAAAATGTTTGAAGAATATGTAACCCAAGGCATTAGACCCTTTTACTTTGAATGATGTATTTTGAATGATAATAAAACTATGGTTTTTAAGGATAACAAAACTAAAAAAAGTTTAAATGTTTTGCACTTTAATGTTTTTGGATGATTTGAACATACCTGATGAATGTTAAAAGGGGACATTGTTCTGAATGCTAAAGGGAGAATGTTTAAAGAACATGTGAACCTAAAACCTGACAAACGTTAAAAGGCCAAAACAAGTTCAATGGGCAATGTGCAAATTCAACGGGCATTGAACATCTCTCAATAGGCATTAGACCATTCAACGAGCATTGAAGGTTGAACAATGGATGTTGATTGAACGCTGCTTTTTTGCCAAAGTCTTCTAAACCTTGCAACAAGTGTTGTCTATTTATAATAGGCGTTGGAGAGGTGCTTCAGGTTGAGTTGTGCTAAACCTCACCACAGGCATTAAAGTTTCACAATGGATGTTGATCTGAACTAGCAACAAATGCAGCATATTCGTAACATGTGTGGAAAAAGTGGCCAAGCCTGAGCTAAAACTTTTGGAACTCAAAATGGGCATTGACCCTTCTTAACAGGTGTCGAAGGAGTTTCCAACAGGCATTATGAATTACTCAATGGATGTGGAAAGCAACTGTTTTGAAAAATAGAGCACGAAGTTCAAGCTTTCTAAAAATGAATAATGGACATTGTTCTCTTTCTAACATGCATTATAGTCAAAGCCAATGGGCATTGAAAGACATTCAACAGGCGTTGGAAGTAACCTTTACAAGTTTAACAGGTGTTGATGAACAACAATGGGTGTTGTCATCTCTAATGGCTAGTTTTATAGAAAAGTTGTCTGACTTAACATCAATTATTCCAATGGCTAGTTTTGGAGCTTGGTTATATATGAAGCATTTTTGGAGTTTAGAAAGGTTAGAAAACTTTATGAACAAGTGTGAATAGCTTTATAACTCTTTGTGCAAACCTTTTTAGGTATTGCTTTATATTTAAGTAGAGTAAGTTTGTTTTTGTTACTTTTTTTAAGAGTAGGTTTTCTTGAGCACTATTCTTGAGGACTAATTGTGTATTAGCTACCTGATTTAAGAGGCATAAACACTACTTGGATCTATCCTTACTAATGGTTGTAAAGGTTGGTATTTTGCATAGAAAAATACCAAAGGGTAGGTTCTTCTTAAGCATATACAAGGAAAGGTTTTCCTAGAGTCTACAAAAGGGAAGGTTCTTCTTCAGCCTAGAAAAGGGAAGGTTTGTTTTTGAGCTTGAAAAAGAATATAAAGGCCTAAATGAAAGCTTGAGGAGTGGAGTAGGCAAGTTATCGAGCTGCTATAAATCCTTGTATTGATTTATATGTTTGAAGTTTCCACTTTAATTGTCTGTGGTTGTGTTTTTTGGTTTTCATTATAACCCAATTCACCCCTCTATTGGGTTGCCTCATCGCCATTCAATCCAACAAGGTGATGGAAATTATGAAGAATATAAACTTTCTTCTAAGACAAGGGTTAGGTAAAAGTTTTACCAACATATTAGAGTTTCTAGAAATCCCCACTTAGACTATAAGGAAAGGACTAAGGTATCATGGTAAAGAGTAGAATCTAGAAGTAAGGGACTTGCGCAAAGCTCTATTAGATTTCTTTGTAAAAGAAGGGGAGGCCACTATAAAAGTTAGACATGAGGCAACCATGAATAAGGAGTCACTTAGCAAGGATATGGATGAACTTGAAAGAATTTTTGTTCAGCTAGATGTTGGTGAATTAGAATACCATAATGATCAAGACTCATCATAAAAGGAGGATGGTAAGAAGAAGAGAAAAAAAGAAAGGGAAACATATTATAGAAATAAAGGATGATAATGAATCAGGTCTGCCTATAATTTTATATGGGACTTAGTCTATATGGCAGTAGAGTGATAAAAAGTAGATCTCTAATGAACAGAGGGAACAATATACATTGGATCAAAATTTTTGGGCCATTACGGAAGACCATGCCAATGAAGGGTTTAACTCGATAAAGCAAGGTGCACACTTTATGGGTTTGGAGTGAGAGTATACTAGGCCATACAACTTCATGAAGGCTGTCTATATAGGGATAAAATTGAAGAACATTAAGAGCATGATTATGAACTCCATCAAAGAAGTAAGTGGCGAAGGAGTGTCAAGCTCTATGGCAGAGACTAAGCTTACCATGGTAGATAGTGCAACACTTTGGGAAGATTTCCTAAAGATTGAGCTAAAGGATGATCAGATGAAACAAAGTTTTGAGTGTGTTGTTGAGGTTGTTGCTAGTACCGAGAATGGGAAGAGGTAGATCTTATGCAAAATGTTGATCTTAGGGTTCTGATTGATGAAGTAAATGTGAAAAAAAAGGAAAAGGCTCAAGCAGAAGAGACTCCAGTTAACCAACCAGATGAAGTTAACTTTCTAGCTACTATTGATGTTTTTATTTCTAGCCTCTTTTAAGGATGATGACATATTTCTTTCTAAGTTTAAAGCAATGAATGATGAATTTGCTTATTTGTTTGATATGTTTTTTGATAGTAGTATGCATAACATGCATCATTTCATAAACATATTTAACATTAATTCTATGCATACCACTACATTTAATCTTGGCACATAGGTAAATCCGATGATCTTGCTTATTATTAGTGATGTTACACTAAAGGGGCAAAGGAAGTTTAAACAATTGCTCGGGAAAGTCAAAGGGTTGCCTGGACATACGAAGACATGCCAGGGGTTGACAGGAGAATTGCCAAAGAAGACATGCCAGGGGTTGACAGGCAAATTGCCAAACATAGAACTTTGACTTACCCATATATGAAACTAGTAAAGTAGAAGCTTTAAAGAATGAGACCAAAGTGGGCCTAGTTGGTTAAGAAAGAAGTAGTAAAGTAATTGAATGCCAAGTTCTTAGAGGTAATACATTATCCCGAATGGTTAGCCAATATAGTGTCAATACCTAAGAAGAATGAGAGAGTAAAGATTTGTGTTGATTATAAGGATCCAAACAAGGCATGCTTAAAGGATGATTTTCTTTCACCACATATAAACATACTAGTGGATGATGTTATGACTTGCGTTATGTATTCCTTCATGGATGGATTATTTGGGTATAACTAGATTCTCATAGCTATCACAGATAAGGTGAAGACAACTTTTATCACATAATGGGGGGTATATTGTTATAAGGTAATGTCATTTGGGTTAAAGAACCTGGTAGCAACATACCAATGAATGACAACTACCCTGTTGTATGACTTGATCCATAAAGAGGTGGAAGTGTATGTGGATAACATGATGGTTAAGTCAAAGAATAGGGAAGGGCATTTTAAAGCTTTGGAGAAATTTTTGAAAAGGGTCGATAAGTACAACTTGAGGTTAAATCCGAAGAAGTGTGTGTTTGGGACCACCACCGGTAAGCTGTTATGACACTTGGTTTGCTAGAAGGGAATTGAAATGGGTCTAAATAAGGTAAAGGCAATTCAGGATATGCTTGCACCTAAGACAAAAAAGGAGATTCGAGGTTTCTATGTTGCTTACAACACATTAGCCGGTTTATAGTGAGACTAACTCCCATTTATGAGTCGATCTTAAAGTTGTTAGGGAAGGATCAACTAATGAAGTGGAATGAATAATGCCAATAGGCCTTTGAGAGAATAAGAGTATTTGACTAACCCACTAGTATTAAAGCCATCAAAGCCAAAAAAATTATTAACTTTGTACCTAACAGTAGAAGATAGTTTTGTTGGTGTAATGTTAGCTCAAGCAAATGGAATAGGAAATGAACATGCAGTGTACAATCTTAGCAAGAAGTTACTATCCTATGAAGTGAAGTATATGTTGGCCTAAGGCACCAAGAAGTGGGGTTGCATTGGTAGTTAATTAAAAATTAAAAAAATGAAGGTTAAGTGTTTAGGAAGTGAAGAAAAAGATGAGAAGAATCAACACAAAGTTTTATAGCAGTTTGGGTAACAAACACTACATCCACTCGCTAATTCTACACAATTGGGTATTTCACTTAACTAAACTAGTGTTTCCAAGCTCACACCAAACTTATACACCTTGTGTTTATGGCTCACACAAAACCTTTACAACTTGTATTTTCTAGGTGCACACAAAAACCTTTCACAAGTGTTTTTAGCCTCACACTTCAACCTCTTACAAGAGTTTTAGAATCTAGGCTAACTCTTAACCTACTTGCAATGGTGTTTATTACTCGCACCAAACAATCAATAACACATTAAAGAAAAGTAAAAAATAAGTAGCAAATTATCAAGACTTTGGTTACAATTAATTGAATTCTCTTTTTTTTTTTCATTTGTTTAGTGGAGTATTTATAGCCCACATCCACCAAAGAGATGTTACTCTAAAACTATCCCCAAATCTCCTAGTTGTGCTAGGCAAATTTTTGTATTAAATGATTGTCAGGTAGAAGTCACGGTCGCTACTAGTAGTTCGCATCTCGAATTTCCAATTCGTACTAAAGGGCCGAGAATTGCAATAGAGAACCCTTTTCTGTGTCTAACAGCTAGTCCACATGTCCTCATCCATTGGTTGTCCAAGAAAAATAGTTGTTGTGTTCTACCTACTACTTAAAAGTCTGTGATTTGTCTTTACCTTGGGTACGACTGAGAATGCGAATGTGAGGAATATTCACCTTCCTGAGTTGCGGTCGCGATAAGATATTCGCTTCCATGATTTTTGATTTCCAACGGTTCCTTTAGACACTTGGCATGCTGTAGCTGTGGCTTTGGTTCCCTCCTTTATCACTATGAAATTCACGGTTGTGATCTCAGATGCAAATTTTGCTGTGAATTCCTCTATGACTCAACCTTATTTTCTTCAGGTAAGTCGTGATTGTAAATTGGCCCGCGAATTCCTCTAGCCTAGCTCCATCCATCCTTATAGCTGATTTGCGTTCGCAATTTAAGGGATACAGGCTGTTAATTTAGATGACCTTCACAAGGTTGGAGATTTTTATTTCCATCCAACTTTCAATTGAAAAAATATCTTATAAACTGGAAAACAACACTTAATGAAAACATTAAAACTGATCAATCTCTATTGTCAAGATCAAAAGAGGTTCATGACTTAGGTTTAACCAACCTAGTCCAGTAATCTCCCCATTTTTTATTTTAATAACTTAGATTGATCTCATGGAAAATTAGATGCATGAGTTGTGAAGTTAGGATGGTCAATGATGAAATGATCGATGAATACTTAAAGAAATTCTAGTCAATGACCAAAGAAAAATTTTAAGTACTCTAAGTTTGAAAGAAATGCTCCCCCTCAACTTGTGCTTTTTTGTATTACTTGTTTTCTCTATATACTTCATTCTCCCCCTTTGGTAAGATAAAAAATAGGGTAAATATGGAAGAGTAAATTAAATGCATAAAAGTGAGAGAAAGTGATCATAAGGAGCAAATAATAATAACTCACATAATCGTAAGAAGTGCAATCACATAACATAAAAAAAAATTGCAATCACATAGCATATGAGACAAGGAATTGCAAATCAAACATTTTTATTTATTTGTAAACTGTGGGATCAACAGTGTTTACATCAAAAAATTTAAAAAAAACACAATAGAGAAAGAAAAACAGAAATCCTAAAGACAATTTAAAAGATAGGAGAACTGTCATCATCTCCAGAATCATCTTGTTCTTCATTATCTCTACCTCCCTTAGCTTCATCACCTGCCTCAATCTCTTGATCGTCCTCCTCTTCCGGTGTGCCTTCCTAATCCTCAAAGTTTGGAAGATGGTAGAGAAGAGCACCTACTTTCTCTTGTAAGTCTACCAAGTCACTGTATATGTAAGGAAGAAGGAGAAATATTCTTTTGAGCATCCTCATCACCTTGTCCAATTTTCAGTTGATGGTGGCAAATGAGATTTTGGACTTAGGTTTTAGTTCAGCAGGTTGGATTGGTTGTTCTCCTTCTTTAATGGCAAACCTTTTTCTTTTGGAGGCTTGGGATGTTTCCAACCTTTTTGCTCCAAAAACACCCAGAGTATAAGCATAAGAATCAAGGTGAATAGCTTTAGCATTAATGAGGTAAATGAGGTTTAAAAAGTTTTAAGAGGGAAGAAGCTTCTTAGTAAAAAATTTTTTATTTCCTCGTTAAGAGCACCAACATATCTGTAAATGGCAATAACATGAAAAGGAAGAAGAAATTGACTTTTAGGTTTGGTGCTCATGTGAATCAGTTGATCCACAAGATATCGACCATTTTGTATAGGCTTATTTTTGACAAGGCAGAAAAGGAAAGCAAGATCCTTTTAAGACACTTTTTCATTACCATCCCTTCTTGTGTTAATAGAGAAGGTGATAATATGATGAAGTAGCCAAAAAGATAAGGTTCAAATGTATTTGGCTAAGGAAATTTTAGAGTCATGTTTGGTCTCGATGGAAATCTCAAACCAAAACTCAGAATAGATAACATCAATAGCGAAAATAATGAACAAAATGTCATCTCCAACTTAAAGGTTGAAAAAATTGGATAATTGTTCAAAAGTGATGAAAAATGGGTCTCTAAAAGCATGAAATTCTAACTTGTATTAGCCAGCACGAGATTTGGCTCTTTGACTTAGAGTCACGGTATACATAAACTCTAGCACGATTTCTTCATATCTGGGCTCATCATGAAATATGAATTCATTCCACCCTAGGTTAAAAAGAAATGCGTGGATTTTGCCTTTGATTCTCAGTGACTCGGGGAGAAAGGTAGAGGGGATTTTGTTTGGAAGGATGATCTTAGAGGCGTTTATCTTGTAGCTATCCTTCATTTCTTTAATAATCCTTTTCATTTAATGTAGAGTCGGGGGTCCTAAAGGTTGTGTTATTGCCTTTCCTTTCTCTACTCTTTAAGCTTTCTTAGGAGCCATTTGTGAGTTGAAGGAAGATTTGAAAATTTAAGAGTAAAGAAGAGGATGAATTGAGATATCTTAGTAAGAATGCTGAAATTCACTATTTGGAGGGTTTATATAGGCTAAGAAAGAAAGGGTGTGAAAATGGCTAAAAAGGTCAGACATGAATTTAATGAAGGAATGCAAATGTGTGGCAGTTACCCAAATTCGTGATTGTGATATTAAAGTCGCGATCACTAATTCTAAAAAATGTGAGTAACGGATAAAAAATCCTCGAGAAACGGTGCGTTCAGTGGTAAAAAGTTTTGAAATTTGAACAAATTCGCGATGGGGATTGAAAGTGGCTGTCATGAATTGATGGTTGTTAGTCGAAAGATGAGTACCTATAATTCGCTATCGTGAATCACGAAATAGCGATTGCGAATTATAAGGTAAAAAGACGACTATGAAATTTTAAGACTTAACATCTAAAACTGTGATCCACTTTGATATTTTGATGTCTTCATGCAAGTTGGCATTGAAAAGCATAATTGCTCATGAAATTAAAACATCTAAAGGAAATAAATATCACATGCATCACACAAGGCAATCATTCAATCATGGAATAATGCAATATGTAGAATCATCTAATTTTTCACTTTAGGGAGCATCCATCAAACATTCCTAATTCACTCTTAATAAAGTTCATCCTTTCTTTATTAAGAGGTTTAATGAAAATGTCCGCAAGTTGATGATTTGTGTCTATAAACTCTTACACAACATCACCATTTTAGACATGATCTCTAAGAAAGTGATGCCTAATGTCTACATGTTTGCTCTTAGAATGTTAGATGAGATTCTTTGAAAGATTAATTGCACTTGTGTTGTCACATTTAATGGGAATGTGATCAACAACTTTGCCATAATCCTTTAATTGTTGTTTCATCCAAAGGCCTTGGGCGCAATAATAACTTGCAGACTCTCCTATAAATTGGCAAGTTCCCAAAGTGCTCTTTCTATCTAAAAGACTACCAACATAATCTACATCCAAATAACCTATGAGACTAAATGAAGAATCTTTAGGATAACACAATTTTAAATGCAGTGTGCCATGCAAATATTTGAAAATTCTTTTGATGGCATTCAAACATGATTCTTTAGGGCAAGATTGAAATCTAGCACACATACATACACTAAACATTATATCAGTTCTAGAAGCGGTAAGATAAAGTAGAGAATCAATCATACCTAGATATCTTTTCTCATCAACCATCTTAACTGATTCATCCTCATCCAATTTGATGGTAGCACTCATTGGTGTTTTTGCTACTTTACATTCATCCATGCCAAATTTCTTAAGAATCTCCTTTATGTATTTGGCTTGGTTGTTAAAGGTCCCTTCTTTGGTTTGCTTGATTTATGGACCAAGGAAACACTTGAGCTCTTCCATCATGTTCATCTCGAATTCCTTAGTCATACACTTAGCAAACTCCTCATATAAAGATTCATTAGTAGGCCCAAAAATGATATCATTAACATAAATATGCACTATTAGTGTATCATGATTATGCCTTTTTACAAACAATGTTGTGTCAATGTTCCCCTTTTCAAAATCATTTTTGAAAAGAAAATAACTAAGCCTTTCATACCAAGCTCTTAGAGCTTGTTTCAAACTATATAAGGCTTTATTCAATTTAAAAACATAATTTGGAAAACTATGAGATTCAAAACTAGGAGGTTGTTCAATATAAACTTCCTCCTTGGTGACACCATTTGGAAAAGCACTCTTAACATCCATTTGAAAAAGTTTAAAATTCATATGACATGCATAAGCTAAAAGAATCTTAATGGCCTCTAACATTGCTATGAAGGCATATGTTTCATCATAGTCTATGCCTTCCTCTTAGTTGTAACCTTTTGCAACCAATCTAGTCTTATTCCTAGTGATGAACTTGCTCATCTAACTTATTTTGATCATCAACAAGAGCCTCATCAATAGATTTTGGCTCAAATTAAGAAACAAAAGCAAGATTATTATCTAAAAAGTTAAGTTGATATCTAGTACTTACACCCATTGATTTATCAACAATGATTAACTCTTTAGGGTGATGCTTGGAGAATTTCCAATCCTTAGGTATATCTTGACTTAGCAATTCTTCTTATTGATGTTGTGGTTCTTTGTCTACTTTTGATGATTTTTCCTCATCGTTATCCTTGTCTTCATTTCTTGTAGTGTGCTCCAATTCCAATTTCTCAAAATCACCTACAAGATTATCAATAAAAGTACCTTTTCCAAGATCAAGCTTACTAGATTCATCAAATACAACATGCATAGACTCTTTAACAATCATTAAATTCTTATTAAAAACCCTATATGCCTTGCTAGTGTCATTAGTTTTTGAGTCAAAATTCTCAAGATTATCCTTGGTATTTAATATATAACACTTGCATCCAAAAACTCTTAGGTATGAAATCTTAGGCTTTGTACCACTCCATAGCTCAAAAGAAGTTTTATTGAGAATGGGTCTTTTGAAACTAGATTTGTAATATAACACAAAGTATTGATAGCTTCAGCCCAAAAGTAATTTGACATAAAATACTCATTGAGCATAGTTCTAGCCATCTCTACTAGTGTTCTATCTTTCCTCTCTACAACACCATTTTTTTTTTATGGTGTTTTAGGAGTTGAAAAGTTGTGAAAAATCCCATTCTCGTAGCAATAAGATTCAAAAAACTCATTTTGAAATTTCTTTCAATCACTTCTTATTAAAGAAATGAAGTAACCCTTTTCATTTTTAATTCTTTTTACAAAACTTTTAAAAGCATCAAAAGTATTATACTTATGAGCTAGAAAAGACACCTAAGTAAACTTAGACTAATCATCAACTAGAACTAGTGCATAATGTTTTCTATCTAAACTAGCACTTTTAGTAGGTCCTATCAAGTCCATATGAATTAATTGAAGAGGTCTAGAAGTACATACAATATTATTTGCTTTAAAGGAAGATTGATGTTGCTTCCCCATTTGGCCAGGACTGCAAGTATTGTCTCTAAAGAACCTTAGCTTGGGAAGACCTTCCACTAGTTTTCCTTTTGATAAGCTTTGTAAGAGCTCCATGCTAGTATGTCCAAGTCTTCTATGCCATAGCCAAGCTTCATTACTAAGAGACATAAGACACTTAAAAGATTAGTTAGCCAAATTGTCTAAGTCAATTAGATAAGTATTGCCCTTCCTTTCACCCTTGAAAATTACCTTTTTATCCACCAGAGTGGTAACTTGGCATTCTCTAGGGTCAAAGGTGACTTTATTACCTTTGTCACATAATTGACTTACACTTAGCAAATTATGTTGTAAGCCATCAATAAGTAAAACATCATTAATTAAAGAGCAACTATTTTTACTAATGGTCCCAATGTTAATTACCTTACCCTTAACATTGTTACCAAATGTGACATTGCCACCTTCCTTTTTCTTTAAGGCCATGAATAGCTTCTTATTACCTGTCATGTGCTTTGAGCATCCACTATCCACATGCCAATCATTTGCTTCATTGGTGGCTGCCAAACACCCCTACATAACATAAATAAATCATCTTTGTTTTGGTACCCAAACATACTTAGGTCTTAGGGGGTTAGGTTTTGAAAGATCCTCTAACTTGAAGTGAGCCTTTCTTATGAAACAATGAACATTTATATGTCCATACCTCATGCAATATTGGCATTGGAGTTTAGACTTATATGTCTTTCTCCTATGTATTACCTTGGTATGAGTGGGGGGTTTTCCCATACCAATATGGTGTGTGTGAGAGTATGAACATTTATGAATTAGTGTTGGTGTGAATTTTTTGTATGTGTTGGAATTAACATGCCTTTTGTTGTATATGTATGTATGGTTAGCCTTCTTAGAAATAGGCTTAAGGCCTTGTTGCACCTTTCCTTTACCCTTAGGCAATGAAGGTTTAGTGTCTTAAGTACTTTTCTTTCCAACAACCTCAATACTTGAAGTTTGAGGTGTTAAAGCCTTGATGAAAGTTATGGATGAAGGTGTAGAAGAAGATGCTCCATTGAAACCTAGATCGTGCCTAATCATGGGAGGTCTTTGTGATACTATGAATGTATCCAAAGATTTTTTGGCCTTTATGGAACTTAGAAATAGAGTTTCTAAGCTCAATGACTGCTACTTTCAAAGAGTCATTCTCTTTTCTTAATGAAACTATAGATGAAGATGACTTATAAAGATTCTCTATAGACTTTTTGAGTTATTCATTTAAAGCTTTAATTCCTTACAAGACTATTTAGGGATTTGAATTCATCGTCTAATTTAATGCACTTCTTCTTGTAAGTTTTCATTTATGACTTATACTTGTCACATTTCATGGTGAGAGCTTCTAAAAGCTCAGCTTCCACATCATCTAATTCAAAATAAGAGTAAGGTGAAGAGCCTGACTCATTAGGTGAATCCTCTTGAGCCATAAAGCAAAGGATTGCAACATCTTCCTCTTCATCTTCTTCATTTGAGCTATCGTCCTAAGTGGCTTTGAAGCTCTTTCTTTTTTCTTTATCCCCTTTCTTCTTCTTCCTCAACTTAGGGCAGTCATATTTGATGTGGCTTTGCTTGCCACATTCATAGCAAATGACATCATTAGGTCTTTCTTTGGGAGTTGGAGTTGATTTCTTGAAGTTCCTTATTTCTTTCCTTCTTCTAATAAGCTCTTTTGTTCTTCTAGAAAGCATTGTAAGTTCCTCCTCCTTTTTGTCACTCTCTTCTTCACTAAAGGCTACTTCTACTTCCATCTCCTTAGAAGAGGACTTAAGTGCCAAGGTCTTCCTTTCTTGTTTTTCAGATTTTTCTCCTTGACCCCTCATTCCTTTCATTTTTTCATCCTTCTTTAAGGACAACTCATGAGTCAAAAGTTTGCCTATTAAGACATCCGTTGGCACCTTCCCTATCTCCAGGTTGGATTCTTGGATAGTACATACTCTTATACCAAAATTTTCAAAAGATAAAGATTTTAGAGTTTTAGAATTTACCTCATGGTTGGTGAGAAGCCTCCCAAACTTCTTAATGTTAATGATAATAGCAAAGAGCTGATTTGTCATATCGGTTATCCTTTCTTCCTCATTCATCATGAATAGCTCCCACTTCATATGCATTTCAAGTCTGTTAGATTTCACTAAAGTGGTGCCCTCATGATAGTTCTCCAAAGCCTTCCAAATATTGGACCCTTCCATTTCAAGCCTCACAATATTGGACCCTTCCAATTTCTTCTTTTAAGAGAGAACTTAGAAGGATTGCCATGACTCTTTTATTCCTGCCATTGGATCTTCTATGTGTTACAACTCACTCCTCTCTAGGGATTAGCTCTTCACTTCCATCCATCACTTTGGTAGGTGGCTTCCACTTTTTTGCAGCAATATCCCATAGATCTACCACGTCCATATCTAGATAAATTTCTATCCTATACTTCCAATGAGTATAATATGCTCCATTAAAATATGGCTTGAGGTGAGTGTGAATTCCTTTTTATGCCATGATCTTTGCTCACACAATTAAACTTTTTAGTGAGACTTGGCTTTAACATCATTTGTTGGCCTAGGGCACTAAAAAAGGAGGGAGAGAGTTGAATTGGTGGTTAATTAAAAATTTAAAAATAAAGGTTACGTGTTTAAGAAGTGAAGAAAAAGATGAGAAGAATCAACACAATGGTTTATAGTGGTTTAAGTGTTAACAAAACCTACGTCCAGTCCTCAATTCTACACAATTGGGTATTTTACTCAACTAAACTAGTGTTTCTAAGCTCACACTAAACTTATACACCTTGTGTTTATGGTTCACACAAAAACTCTTACAATTAGTGTTTTCTAGGTACACACAAAAACCTTTCACAATTGTTTTTAGGCTTATACTTCAACCTCTTATAAGAGTTTTAGAATCTAGGCTAACTCTCAACCTACTTGTAATAGTGTTTGTTGCTCACACCAAACAATCAATAACACATTAAAGAAGAGTAAAAGAATGAGTAGCAAATTGGTAAGAGTTTGGTTACAATAAATTGATTTTTTTTTAATTTGTTTAGTGGAGTATTTATAGCCCACATCCACCAAATAAACGTTACTCTAAAACTATCCATAAATCTCCAAGTTATGCTAGGTAGATTTTTGCATTAAATGTTTGTCAAGCAAAAGTTGTGGTCGCTATTAGCAGTTCGTGGTTGCAAATTTCCAATTTGCACTAAAAGGCAGAGAATCATGGTAGATAACCTTGTTATGTGTCTAACGACTGGTCCACATGTCCTTCATCCATTGGTTGTCAAAGAAAAATAGTCGTTGCGTTCTACCTGCTACTTAAAAGTCATGGTCACGATTTGTCTTTGCCTTGGGTGCGACTGAGAATGCAAATTCCTTTATTTGGTGAGGAATTTTCAACTTCCTGAATTGCAGTTACCATAAAATATTTGCTCCCATTATTTTTGATTTCCAATGGTTCCCTTGGACGCTTGGCATGTTGTGGCTATGGCTTTAGTTCTCTCTTTTATTACTATGAAATTCGCGGTCGTGACCTCAGATGTGAATTCCATCGCGAATTCCTCTGTGACTCAACCTTATTTCCTTCGGCCAAGTTACGACTACTAATTCCTCTGACCTAGCTCCATTCATCCTTATAGCTGATTCACAATTACGTTTTAGGGGATACAGGCTACGAATTTAGATGACCATCACAAGGTTGGAGATTTAAATTTTCATCCAACTTCCAATTGAAAAACTATCTTATAAACTGTAAAACAACACTTAATGAAAACATTAAGACTGATCAATCACTATTGTCAAGATCAAAAGAGGTCCATGACTTAGGTTTAACTAATCTAGTCCAAGAGTATAAAAAGGTGGATAAGACCTATCTAGCAATGGTTTGGGTGACAAAGAAGCCGAGGCACTATTTAGTCATATTCAGTGGAAGTGGTTTCAAAGCTTAACTTAATTAAGTACTTATAAGAGGTCATTTCCTTGGCCGAAAGATTGACAAAGTAGTTAATCTTATTGACCGAATTTGATATTAAGTATGTAGCCAAAAAGGTGATTAAGGAGTGGGCAGTTCAAAGTACTTGGTATAACAAACTTTTAAAGAAGGAGAATCTAAACTTTTCTAATTCCTAAATGAAGGGTTAATAGTAATTAAGCCTCAGGGGTAAAAAGTATACTTTAATGGAGCTATAAACAAAAAAGGTACAGGTGTAAGAGTAATTTTGATATTGCTAGAGGAGAGTTTTTCCCTATAGGTAAGAAGCTAGACTAAAAAGTTACCAATAACATATGGTTAAGTTTGAGATATGGGCACTCAATCTTGAACTTTTGAGGTGAATAAGGGTAAAAACAATAAAGGTGTTTAGGGACTCATTGCTAATCATAATCAATGAGTGGGAATGAAGAAATAATGTTTAGGCCTATATCTTGAGCACATAAAGGTTTGGTGAAGTGTTTTTAGAGAGTTACATTTCACCATCTACCAAAAGAAGAAAATGCGATTGACGATGCCTTAGCCACTCTAGTCTCTGTTTGGATGGGTTGAAGGCAATGCCTATGAAACTGTTGATCACACTTTTGATTTGGGGCACCATGTTCTTCAAGTAAAGGGGTGTTGCAAGTATCAGTAGAGAACCATCCTTAGTATTTGATATACAAAGGTATTTGGAGAATGTTGAATACCCTAAAGAGATTGAGAAGAAGGATAATGTTGTGATCTAAAGGTTATTTTCATATTTTATTCTTTATGATAGGGTAATGTATAAAAGGATGCTCAATGGGGTCCATTTACGATGTTTGGCTGAGGAAGAGACTAGTAGAGTCATGAAAAAGGTGCATGTAGGGGTTTATGGTCCTCATATGAATAGTAAAGTGTTCATTAAGAAAAATTTGAGATCGGGATATTATTAGATAACTTTGAAACATGATTGTATTTAGAAAATTTGAAACTATCATGTCAGGTTTATGGTAGCCTCAGTCACTTGCCACCAACTGAGTTGCAAAATTTGACCTCACATTAGCCATTTACAGTATGGGACATTGATATAACTGAAGAGATTAGGTCAACTTCTATAAGGGGGCATAGATACATCATTTTGGCAGTGGATTACTTTTTGAAATTTGAATAGGGAAAAGCCTTCAATAAGTTGGGGCAAAGTAGATTACGCAGTTCATTGGGAAAAACCTCATTTGCCATTATAGTATGCCGCACCATGTTGTTATAAATAGTGGTGTTCATTTTTAGGCAGAGGTCAAGGTTACATTGGGAAAATATAGAGTAGTCTACCATAAGTCATCACCTTATAGGCCACAGGCTAATAGAGCAATGGAAGCAACAAATAAGAATGTCAAAAATATCCTTACCAAGTTGGTTGAGACGTATAAAGATTAGTCTAAGAAATCACCTTTCACCTTATGGGGTTATCAAACAACGATAAGAACATTGACTGGGATGACGCCATACTCTTTAGTATATGGGATGAAGGCAGTGTTGTCTATTAAGCTGAAAGTGAAGTCTTTATGAATATTAGTGGAATATACCATTCCTAAGATTGAACAATTAGCTTTACTGGATGAAAAAAGATTGAAGGCCCTATATCACTTTCAGTTGTAGCAAGCTAGAATGGTCTGTGCATTTAACAAAAAGGTTAAACCAAGCATGATAAGGGATTGGTGATTTAGTGTTGAAAATAGTCTAATAGCAAACTTAAGATCCTTATGAAAAATTCCGGCCAAATTAGGTAGGCCCCTATGCGATCAAACAGTTATACTCGGGTGGCTTGGTGAAACTAGTAGATATGGATGGGAATGACTTCACCGAGTTAGTGAACTTAGACTAATTAAAGAAGCATTTTTGTGTGAGATGTGAGAAAAGTGCAATAGTTCTCTAAGTCAAAAACTTGAAAAGGCAACTTAGGCATAAATTGGGGCATAATAAAAAAAAGGAAAAGAAGAAGAAAAGCTCATTAAGTCAAAAACCCGAAAGGGCAATGTAGAAAATTAGAGCATGAAAAAATAAATAGTAATAATTAAATATAAGCAAAAGTTGAAAGAGTGCGATAACCATTAAAGACCATTGATATGATAACAAAGTGATAATAGAGAAGATAGGGATGAATGAGTAGAGATTTTGAATGACAGAGGCACTGAAAAAGATGATTGGATAAACTAGTGTGCTAATATTAGAAATATAAATTATGTATTAAATTGATGTGTGACATGCAAAATGAAATTTTGGATCCTCCACCAAATAATCACATTCTTCATCAACCCAAGGGGCGATGGGAATGAAAAAGTCTCGCAGAAGGATCTTACTTTCCTCTTCTGCCTAGTAAAGAATAAGCCTATCCAGACCGACAGGTATCTAGTGGATCAATTGATTCACATGAGCACCAAGCCGAAGAGTTAATTCTTGCTTCCATCGCCTGTCACCGCTATCTACCGCTTTGTGGGCGCTCTAGATGAGGAGAAGGAAAACTTCTCACCAAAAAATATCTGCCATTACAGAATTATTTGGATCTCACCTACCTCGTCAATGCCAAGGCGATAACATCCTGACTCCTATGCTAATTGCTTGGAACTTATGGTGCACAGGGAATGGAGAGCTCTCACGCATCTAAGAGGAAGCGTCTCCACTTTGAAGAGGTTCTTCTTCGGCCCCTTCTGCTCCTCCTCCACCAAAGCCAAAGGCAAAAGTATCCCTCTCCACGATCAACAACAAGCTTGATAAGCTTATGGGGATGATGAAGAGACGATCCCTATTCTTCTCCCACCTCTACAGCGACAGGGTGGATCTTCAAGAAAAGCTTAGAATTTCTCCCTACCACCTCCCTGACTTTACGAAATTTGACGATACACAAGATGGGGATGAAGGTGTGGAAGACAGAGATGAGGCTGAAGGTGGTCTCTAAGAGACTGCGGATGACTAGTCTAGATACGACAGTGATTCTCCAAATTTTTAGTTTTAGGTTTCTTTTAAGTACTTTATTTTTTTCTTTGTTTACCTTTTGTAATCAAACTTGTGATCTCACATTTAGTATATCTATAAAATTTGTTCTTTTTTGCATCTCTTTGTGTTAAGCAATTACTTTTATCTTTATGGTCAATGTTTGTTCCTTATATACTTATGCTTCTTGTCCCTACTTATGCTTAAATTTCCCTTTAATTATCTTTCATCTTATCTAACCTTTTTTATCTTATCAAAGGGGGAGATAAAATAAGATAAGATACAAGTGAAAAATTATAAAATCCAAAGGAGAGATAACTATTAAAGGGGCAGTAAGTGAGCGAGTACATAAGTTGAGGGGGAGCAACTATTAAGGAGCAACTTAACTTTACACTTAGAAATCTTTGATTCAATTTTACTTTTCTGCACTTATTTTTCACTTTGGATCAATCTAGGTTGTCAAAATAAAAAAGAGGGAGATTGTTGCACTAGGATGGTTAATCCTAAGTTTAGAACCTCTTTTGATCTTGACAAAGAAGATTGATCATCACTAATATTTCAAATAAATGTTGATTTTGTAGAAATAAATAAATCTCTCAAGAAGAAATGAAAGGAGTAGATAAACTCCAAAGTGACTTGTAAATCGCGATCGCAATCTAGGATTCGGGACCTCGACTCATGTTGAGGCATACTGAAATTCAAGTAGGTGAAATTGCGGAGCCATTCTCGGCCATGACCTATGGAAAAGAAGAAACCCAAAATGTGACAGATGAATTCACGGTGAAGGTCACGCCTTAGTCGAGACCGCAAATTTCAAAGTAACTCAAGAGGGAAGCAAGTCCACAACCACAGCTTGAAAAGTGTCCCAGAAGACTGTTGGAAGTCAAATTTCACGGAGGCATCTTATTGGTGGCGACCGTGAATCCTAAGGAAGAAAGATGAGCATTTCGACAGACGGATTCACATCCTCTATCGCTTCCTGTATAAGAAAACTCATGACCGCAACTTTTGAAAGTAGGTAAAAGACAACGACTATATTTTCCTAATGAACTAATAAGAAGCTGCCACATGGACTAGCCGTTAGACACAAACGGGGTTTCCCCTTAAGGAATTTGGATTTCGCGACCGAGAAATGGTAGTAGCGACTGTGATTTCATCTTGACAAGCATTTGATGCAAAATCTGTCTGGCATTTCTCAAAGATTTGATGAGCTATGATCTGCAACGTCTCTTTGATGAAGTTTGGCTATAAATACATCACCAAACAACCATGAATAAGGTTGCTAAGGAGTTTATTACAAGTGATTAAAGCTCTCAATCTTTGCTACTCATTTGCTTCATTTTCTTTATAAAATTATAATTATTTGGTGTGAGCATTAAACACCAAGTTGTAATGTTGTAGTGTTAGCCTGTAAAAACACTTCAAGAAAGGTTAAGTGTGAGCCTAGTGAAACACTTGAGTGAGGTTGTGTGTCAACCTAAAAACACATTGTTGTAAGGTTGTGTGTGAGCCATCAAAACACAAGTTGTACAAGTTGGGTGTGAGCTTGAAAACACCTTAAGATAGTGAAATACCCAATTGGTTAATTGAGGAGTGGACGTAGGGTCAATTATACCCGAACCACTATAAATTGGTTGTCTCCATTCTACTCTTTCTTCTTTCCCTTTTCTTTGTTGTTGAAATTTTTATACACCAATTCAACCCCCTTTCTTGGTGCCTAGGGACAACAAATGCCAAAAAGGCCTGAATGACATAAGAACTACCAAGGAGGCACCCTTAGATGTATGCTTAGGTACCTTGACTTTGGAGATGTGGTAAGATGATTATTATGGACCTTTTTTGCTTTCCTTTGGTTTTTTTCTCACTTTCCTCTTCTTAGTCACTAACTTGTTCTCTTTCTTTAGGTGTTGGTGTTCTTGCTTAAGTTAAACCATGAATTTGGTCTTGATTACCACTTTACACGATTAGGGATGATTATGCTTAAATAAGTAGATGATAATGCATGCTTAAACCCCTTTATGCCATGTTAAATGATCCCACTCCCCCTTTAGAATGTTATGTATGGATGATGAAATGCGTGATGCCCTTTTTGCCATAATGCATAAACCCCATCCCTCTTAAAGTTCATGGCTTCATTTGTTTAAGTGAATTGTGATTAGATGCATATTTAGGTTCATTAATTAGGCTAATAAATAACTCAATTAAAATATTAAAAGTGAACTAAAGGTGCTCAAAGGCTAGATCGTAATATCTGGACGGTTTGAGGGTGCCTAACCTATTCCTCAATTTATACCCAATTTTTGAACTTGATCTCTGATGGGGTGAAGATGAAATATGCCTTCTAATTGACTTACCTTAGGTTCAATTTTTGCCTTCCCTAGACCCTTGTCTAGATCAAAGTTAAGTGTCGACTCCACAATCTTAGGATAATACTAATGCATAAATCCCACCTTAGTCCCCTAATGACCACTACTTAGATAAATGAGCTTTGAAATTCATGCAAGGCCTTAAAGATCCTTCGTTGATCTAACATATGCCATGTTTTAGGGTTATCACCAATGTGAAAACCCATGTTCTCTTGATCCCTCTGTTGATCGATAAAAGGATGGAGTCACAAGCAATATTATGTTAGTTTGAGCGAAACAATCGAGGCGCTCACATGGAGTCTTCTATATTAGAGGTGGTTATTCGAGTATTTCCTCAACATGCAATTGATAAGGAGATTGTCCTCCAGCATTAGGTTAGGGTATCATTGCATAGGCAACTCAAAAACCTAGTGTTTTTATTTCTGCATTTGGCACTGCTACTGCTTAGGGTTGCAAATAGGCCCGTGGATCGACTTCGGGGGGTGTGGAGCCCGTGGTAGTAGGCGGTTTGGCCTTTATATTAGATACCCGGATGGAGTCTTGTATGACTTCATTGATGAGTTCCATGATGTCCTCGTAGATCACTCAATCCATTTGCATATTCAAGCCGACTAAGACCACTCACGTGAGTAGTCCCCCTTTTTACTTTCTTGTGCCTTGGTTATGATGTAAGCTTTATCGCTAAGAATACCTTTTTATCCCTTTATTGTAGATTTTTTTGCATCCAAGTCAAGGCTATGGTTGACTTGATCATTACCTTAAAGAGGGTTGTGACATAACAAACATGCTCTATACAGGTTAGAAAGAAAAAATACATATAACAAAAGTAAAAGCAATGCATGCATGCATTTTTATGGCTTGTATCTTATGTATTTTATGTCATACTAATCCTAACCCTCGTGTTTCTTACAGGAGATGATCTAATACATAAATCATGAGATTAGAGATAAGGACCAGCATCTGGCGGAGGCGAAGGTGGAGATTGAGACCTTGGCTTAGATAGCTGTATAACATGGATATATGGCTACAAACAACGAGGCTGAGGATTTTGCAGCGAGTCCTTTTAGAGGCGAAGATAGCTGAGCCTTAGAGACTCCTCTTCCTTCTTAACTTTTAGGACATTTTTTCTTTTTCTTCTTTCCCATTTCTATACAATATGTTTTGATTGATATTTTGCATAATAGTATAATTTTATAAGGCAATTTGAAACCCTCAATTTTGGATGCTTGCTTAGGTTTTAGGATTTTCTAGGATATATTGAGGTAACATTGCCTCTACTTCTATTAAACAATAAGATTTTTTTAGTAAAACATTGGCTTTTGATTCTGGATTTTGTATAATTATTGAACCATTGGTTAATATTTGTTTATACATGTGCTTTCCGAGGCGAGTACAAATGAAGTTTATGCCCAAGGTGTAAAGGGAAGACTATTAAAACTTTTCAAGAGTTGGAGGGCTGTTGAACCTAAGCTAAGGTATGTATAGACCTATTTGATGGCTATATAGACCTGCTTAGAGGCTATACAAACCTATTTAGGGGTTGTACAAACCTTTTGAGTAGTATACAACTTTTAAGCACTAATTAGCCTTATCTTCATCTATAAATACCATTCTGAATAAGCTTTTTACAACTGCAATTTCTAGCCTCCAAACTATGTCAAAAGCATTTCTAAGAGCTTTCACATTCTAGATCTGGCATGATTACCATAGGTGGGTGTTTCAGCTCTTCGCCACCTCTCTTTTATTCATCTTAATGCATATTTCCTATAGGTACCTTACGATTTATGGGATTCTATTACCCATACCTTTCATTTTCATGATACATAGATCTACCCACTATTAGAGAGTTTGGTGCTATTCTCGATTGTTATTTCACAGTTGCAAATACCTTAGTTGGATTACCTACATATCTAAAAGATGGTGAACCTATTCAACATGCAGTATGAGGAGGTACCTTGGGACACATTGGGTGAGGAGAAAATTCTCATGGCTCATTTGGTCACTATCTTCCCCTTTAAGGGCCATGCTCAGGTGGCTCAAGCCCATACTGCTACAATCATTATGATGGGTATGTATTTGTTATAGAGGGAGGATGGGGAGTTTGATATATAGGTTTACCATTTTTAAAGGAAGTTGAATCAAGGAGGACCCCTATACCGACGATCTTAGGTGAGACCATTGTGAGTTTGGATAGAGTGGCTCTTAGTGTTAGCGATTCTTTCATAAGGAGCTCGCTATTGCTTCTGGTAGGAAATCCTCTTGTAGTATTATTATCTTTATTTTATTTTATTTTTCTTCGATTCACGCCCTAATTTTTTGCCTTAGGGGTTTTCAATCAGTAGGCCGTTTATTTTTTCTTAGGCCACCATTTTAGGTTTTTAACCTAACAAGCATATTATTTTTCTCTTCTTTTCTTTATTTTATTCTTTTTTTTTCTTTTTTTCTATTTTTTCAGATATGGTTGCAAAAGAGGTTGAGACTATTGAATGCTTCAACTATGGATGCGAGATTTTATTACCCACAACATCATTCAAACTGTCATTTGTTGAGGCCAGCTACTACTAGAGCTGAGTGGGCCTAATGGATGTCATTACAAGAAAGGTTAAATATATCGATGGAATTTGCTGACAGAATTAAGTCCGTCGGTACATACCATCGGATTAGTGACAAAATTAATAGAAATATACATTATATAACATAGTGATCGATTACTGATGAAATCTCATTGGTCGATGAAATACATTTGTTGGTAAATTGTGGCACCACATTTTAGCGCCACAATTTACCGATGGAATCATCGACAAATGGAGATGAATAAGCACGAGGGAAGTAAAACATCAGAATATCCATCGACATTTTGTCGGTAATTTAGAAAATAAAAATTACAATACAATACCAACAAAATATCGATGAAATTTTTTAAGTGAAATATTCTAGTCCATTGGTAATCCATCGATGAATAGTAAATAAAACAAGTGGCAGACGTTTTCTTTCCCTCTCTTCTTCTTTCTCTTCCCTTATAATCTCTTTCCTTCTCCCTCTGCTCTCCCTTTCTTTGCTCTCCAGTTGCCTCTTTCTCCTCCCAACTCTCTCTTTCTCCCTCTCTCTCTCTCTCTCTCTCTCTCTCTCTCTCTCTCTCTCTATGCTCTACCCTCTGTCTCTCTCTGGCACCTATTGTTGTTGAATCATCGACCCCGACCTTTGCCTGTTGTCATTGCTGCCATAACCTCAGCCACCATAACCACTAGGAGTCACCACCATTGTCAAAAGCAAGATATTGCCATCCCTTCCTCCTAGTTAGTATTTTTTTCCTTTTATGTTTTTTTTATAGAAATTGTATAGAAAAAATGTGAATATTTATTTTTAACATTTGAAATTTGTGATATTATATAATTGAGATATTGTAGCATTTGAGATATTGTAAAACAAGAACAAATTTTTGTAATATTTGTATAATTATTATGAGTAATAACAATTTTTATTTTGTATAAATTTTTGAGATATTAAAATTTGTGATATTGTATAATTCTTTTAATTTTTTGGTAAATTTGAAATTTTAGTAAATTATGAATAAATTTTTGTAATATTTTTTTGGCGAAGATGTGAAATGTTTAAATGAATCTATAAATTAAGAAATATATATGTGAATTTGTGAATTGAATACCTATGGATGGATATTGAAAATTCCATCGGTGAATTTAGGTAAATTATATAATTTATCATATAAATTTAATAAAAATTATAGTGTTAAAAGTGTAATTTTAGTAATTTAATATATATATATATATATATATATATATATATATAATTTAGTAATTTAAGCCTAAATTGATGAAATTTATTAATTTTTGTGCAATTTAATTAAATTTTAGAAATTTTAATATTTAACAATTAATTTAAGTATAATCAAATAAATTTTAGAAATTTAAGTGTCTTGAAATTTATGTTTAATTTAGTTATATTTAGTAATCTAAATCTAATTTAATTAAATTTTAATATAATTTAATCAAATTTTAGAAATTATGAAAATTTTGTAAATTGTAGCAATATTTAATGACTAATTTTAATGTGATTTAATAAAAAATTTTAAAGTTACGTGCAATGAAATTTAATTTTAGAAATTTTAATAAAAGTTAGCAATTTAAGAGTAAGTTTTTAAAATTTTGGAAATCTAAATTAAATTTGTGAAATTTTATAAATTTTAGTAACATTTAGTAAATAGTTGAAGAGTAATTTAATTAAATTTTAGAAATTTAACTGCAATGAAGTGAAATTTTGATAATTTGTAATTAAATATAGTAATATAATATAAATTAAAAATTTTAATTAAATTTTTGTAATTTAAATGTAAATTAATTTAATTTGAAAAATTATTGAAGTTTTTGAAAGTTTAATAAAATTTAGTAAGTAATTGTAATTTAATTTAATTTTTGGAATTATAAATTCGTTAAAGTCAATAAATTAAGTGTGGCTTTAATTTGTGAAATTTTTATAGTCTAATTAAATTATAGAAAATTGTATAAATTTGTTAATATTTGTCATTTATAATTTTTTATTTGTATTTTGTGTTTAGGTTAAAATTTATTTTCGTGGAGTTTGAATTATCTATCTTTTAAGAGGTAAGTATTTAATTTAAAATTTTTTATTTAATTGCTTGTATATTAAAAAATTATATTTTTCATTGAATAGCTGGTATATTTATAAATATTTGTATGTATATTTGTATGTAATAAATTTTTAATTATACAAAATTATATAATATCAAGATAATGATATTGAATAAAATATTATATAAATGCCAAAAAAAATATTAGTTACTTAAATTGGCTTAAATTTTAAAACATAAAATATCAAAAAATATTAATTGACAAAAATTATATTGACTTGAAATGAAAAAAAAAACTTTATAATATAATTAATGACATAATATATATATATATATATATATATATATATATATATATATATATATATATATATATATAATCATTTTTGAAATTGTAATGTTCCAAAATATTCTATAAAATTTAATAATATTCTAAATTATAAATAACATTCTCTATAAATTAAAAATTTGTTACAAATGCATAAAAGTACTAAAAAAATTAATTACTTAAATGGATATAAAATATAAAGTAAAAAAATATCTACAAAATTTACTTATCCTAAGTTTGCCCAAAAAATGAAAATTTTAATAAATAATATAAAAACATTCCATAATAAATTGAAAGAACGTTGTGAATGCCATAAAAGACTCAAAGTTTTAATTGAATTCAATATCTTTAAAATTTAAAATATAAGAAAATATACAAACAATGTATTATCCTAAATTGACCACTAATAAATGCAAAAAGTGTGTAAAATATAAGTAATGTTCTTTATCATTTTCAATGGTTTCCAAAAAAATAATAATATCCCTAAAAATTAAATAAAATTTCAAAGCCGAGATAAAATAATAATGTTATGTAAAAAATAAAATAGATGCAAAAGTTTAGAAAAGATTAAGATTATTAGGCAAAAAAAAATTTCAAAACTTTCTTGTTCTATTTTTGAATATTTTATGTTTTGGAGTTAATGTTTGTTTGAAATTTTATTTTTGTTTTTATTTTTTTTTAATACGACAATACCAAAATAATATGTAATTTATAGGAAATTAGATTGAATTTCCTTTAAATTTTATAAAAGAACATATAGACATAACCTTAGAAACTCGTTTGATGATATTCTTATTTGATGAGGATAATCACATCAAATTGTCCAAAGTGGACAGTTTGAAAATTTTATTGTTAATATAACTTGTTGTATGCAATACAATTTACTATATATGTTGCTGGTAAATTTGAGTATGTATCTCTTAATACATTCTTTTAGTGCATAATGATAAACATCGTAAAATTCATTTTAGTGCACTAGGAAAATTGTAGTGAGATGTTACTAAAATTTCAAAAAAAGGATTCGTAGTGGCAATCGCATCTCAGAGAAAAATATTTTGCAACCATGACTTTTGTCTAGTTCAAAGAACAGACCAATGGTAGTGTGCCACATGGACTAGCCATCCACCGCGATTTCAACAATTTTTGTGCTAGAAGTGAAATTGCGACCACGAATGACCAATCACGATTGCAAAATCAGTCTAACAGGAAGTTAATGTAAGATCTGCCTAGCACAACTTAGAGATTTAGCAATTATTTTGTTTGTAATGTCTCTTTGGTGGTTGTTACCTATAAATACTCCACTAAACAGACATGAATGCAAGAGAAAAACTTTGAATATAACAAAACTCTTATAATTTTGTTTCTTAACCTTTAATTCTTGTATGTAAGTTGTTATTATTGGGTGTGAGCTTTAAACACCATTGTTATTGAGTTTAAGAGTTAACATAGTTGTAAAACTCTTGTATAGATTAAGTGTGAGCCTTTGGGAAAACACTTGAGAGGTTTTATGTAAGCCTTGAAACACAAATTGTAAGGTTATGTGTGAGCCATAAAACAAAAAGTGTAAAAGTTTGATGTGAGCTTGAAAACATCATTTAGTGTTAGTAGAATACCTAATTAGAAGAATTGGGGAGTAGATATAGGGTTTGTGAACACCTAAACCACTATAAAATCTTGTGTCTTTAACTCTTCTCCTTCATCTTCTATTTCCTCCTCATCAAATCCTTTCCTCTAAATTTTAATTTTTCCACTAATTCAACGCTATTTCTTAGTGGTCAAGGGCCAATAAATGGTATTAGAGTAAGGTCTCAATCAAAACCTTAAATGTGTGAGAAAAGACTAATGACACAAAAAGGAATCCACACCCATCTTAAGTCTTATTTTAATAGATCTGATTATACTCATTGAAAGTATATAATGAAGATATATTTGGACAATGATGTGGTGGATTTATGGGATATAATAGCAAAAGAATGGAAGTCTCTTACTAAGGTGGTTGATGGAAGTGAAGAGTTGATCCCAAAAGAGGAATGGGTGGAAGCACACAGAGGATCTAAAGGGAAAAATAAAAGAGCAATGACAATTCTTCTTAGCTCTTTATCAAGAGAAGAGATTGGAAGAGTACAACATTGCCTCACTACCTATGGAATTTGGAAAGCATTAGAGAATTATCATGAAGGCACAACTTTGATGAAGTTTAGTAGGCTAGAAATGTCTGTGATAGAATAGGAGCTATTCATGATGAAAGAAAACAAAAGCATCACCGATATGACGAATAGACTCCTATCCATCATCACAAATATGAAGAAATTCGGTAGACGTCTCACTAATAATGAGGTAACTACCCAAATACTCAAATCTTTACCTCTTAAAAAGTTCGGTGCTAGAGTGTGCAATATTCAAAAGTCAAATCCATAAATTGGAAAGGTGCCGATAAATGTTCTCATAGGCAAGCTTCTCATTCATGAATTGGCTTGTAAAAGGATGAGGAAATGAATAAGATGAGAGGGAAGAGGGATAAAAATGATAAAATAGAAAAGAAGACCTTGGCCCTTAAATCCTCAATCAAAGACAAAAAGATGGAAGTTGTCTTAAGTGATAATTATGATAATGAAAAAGAAAAGAGAGAGCTAGCCATGCTTTTTAGAAGGACAAAGGAGCTAATAATGAGAGGGAAGGATAGAAGGAACTTTAAGAAGGCATCTCTTAACTTCTAGAAAAAGAAGAATGAAATGACCTACTATAAGTGTGGCAAGTAAGGTCACATCAAGTATGATTGCCCTATGTTGAAAAAAAAAGAAGAAAGCGGAAAAAAAAGGAGAAGAAAAGCTTCAAAGCCACTTAGGATGACAACTCTAGTGATGAAGATGAAGATGAGGAAGTGGCCAATCTCTGCTTCATGGCATAAGAGGACTCTTCTAATAAGGTAAGTTCTTCTCCTCACTCTAGTAATAATTATGTTGCACATGATGATATAGATGATAAGCTTCTTGAAGCTCTTACTTTGAAATGTGATAAGTATAAATCACAAATGAAAACTTACAAAAAAAAA
>CATIWR010045038.1:0-10502 GCA_949677035.1 Omphalea diandra
AATAAAAGTGATAAAATATTTATTGCCACAAATAGTAGGTGAATAAGGTCCACTGATATCAGTATGAATAATCTCTAGAAGATCTGAACTTCTATTAGCACCTTTCTTTTTATTCTTAGTCAATTTACCCCTTATACAATCCACACAAACATCTAGATCCTCAAAATCAAGAGAAAGAAAAATGTCATCTTTTACTAGTCTTCCAATTCTTTCTCTAGATATATGACCTAAACATTTGTGCCATAATGAATAAGATTTTTCTTTAATTAAGGATCGTTTAACCACAACGTTGGCTTCACAATCTCTCGCATCATCCAAACATAGTCTATATAAATTATCGAACAAAACACATTCACCAATCAATTTGGAATCTAAAAACATATTAGCTTTTCTATTACCAATAGCAAAATGATATCCAATCTTGTCCAAAACAGAAATAGAAACCAAATTTCTCCTAAAAGATAGAACATAAAAAGTGTTCTCCAAAACCAAACAAAATCCATATTCCAATATATTAAGCTGAGATACAGTCTTATCTAAAATAGAAATATAAATCAAGTTTAAGACCTCTAAGTTTGGTTTGAAGGTGAACCATATTTAAAATATAATCCATCACATTCCCACTCTGATTGTATCTCATATTGGTTAACTGACTCATTAGGGTCCCAGCTGCAGCCTTATCGGATACAAACTATCTATCTTCTACAACAACAAGAAAAGCTTTGACAGTAACATCAGTGGATAAACTACTCCTAAGGTATTCATGAATAATTTTCCTCATGACCATAAGACTGAGACAATTCTATCTCTCCCACTTGGCATGTAATTCTTTTTCTTCGATATTACTATCACAAGTGGGTTTAATAGGCTCATCATCATAAAAAAGCATATTCTATCTCACTCATTCCCAAAACAAACTGAATGTCCTATTTCCACCTCTTAAAGTTTGTGCTAGTTAAAAGTTCAACAGTTGCAGTATTATTATTGAAATTAAAGGAGACTGATTGCACAAAATAAGAACATGTATTAGAATTGTGCTATATACAAAAACAAATTTATAATTTATTCAATCTAGAAAATTTTGGCATCAATACATATTCCCTTTTGGGCAGAACATGCACATGCAATAAAATTTTTAGTTATGAAGCTCACAATCAAGTTCACACCAGTTTCGAGAAATCTATCCCCTTTGGGCAGACAAACTCTCTAGACTAATGCAACTCTAAGCACAAATAGCTTCATCTCAACAAGCCCTCCCAAAATCAATGCATCTAATAACCCCCTTTGGGCAGACTATTATATCCATTAATTTGGAATTTTCATTCCAACAAGCACTCTCAAAATTAATGCTTCTAATAACTCCCTTTGGGCAGGTCATTATATACATTAATTTGGAATTTTCTTTTCATTTCAACAAGCTCTCTCAAAATCAATGCATCTAATAACCCCCTTTGGGCAGATTATTAAATACATTGATTTGGAATTATCTCTTCGCAAAAATTAAAAATAATTCTACGAATTTCAATGAATGTCCCACTTTGGCGGTAACACTCACATCAACCCATAAAATTATTTTTAATTAGAGATTTATAATAGCCCAATTAAAATACATACTAAACAAAAATATATATTTCAAAAATATACAAGGTACCTAACACAATATATCTTAATTTCAAACACATAAATATTATCTTATATGTGCAAAATAAATATTTATTATCTATTTATTTTATTTTTATCACAAGGTTAATGTCACTAAGTAATAAATAGACAATCAATTATATATATATAATTATTAAAGCAAAAAATAAAGTATGTAATGATGCACATGAATATAAGTTGTTAATGTAAATATTAGTTCACATAAGATAACAATAAGGAATTCGCTTAGCTCGGTTGGCTAAGTCACGCATATCCAAGGGATGCGGTTGTGGGTTTGAAATCCACGGCGCGCATCCCTGTCCCCTTTTTTTCTGTAGTTTTTTTTTTATTTTGCAAAATCACAGAAAATCGATCTTCAATCGAAAGTGAGCCTTCATCGGTATGGCGCAATAATTAACCACCAAATCATACAATCACAAAATAATCAACAATGAACACAAACACATAGAAACATTCAATCAACTCAATAGTTGCTATTTTGCTAACGGAATTGGGACTTGGGGCTCGGGTCCGAAGCCGAGAATGAGGGAAAAACAGTACAACATAAATACTTCGAGCCTTACATGTGGGTGATTCCAGTGGAAAGATTCTGTTAGGGCTGAAGCGGAAGGGGTTAAGAATCGTGGTGGATAATTTCTTTACTGGGAGGAAAGAGAACATGATGCACCATTTTAAGAACCCAAGGATTTGAGCTAATACGACACGACATTGTTGAGCCACTGCTATTAGAAGTGGACCAGATCTACCACCTGGATTGCCCTGCGTTCCCCATGCATTATAAGGATAACCCGGTCAAGACCATCATTCAGCTCATCCCCATGTACGAAAAAGACCTAGACCTTAATGTTGTTTGCGATTTAGGTTTGGAACCCAAAAAAAATTGGTCTCTGTTTGTTGAGTTGTGCAAGAATTGCAAAAGAAGAAAACAAAAAAAATTGCCAGAAAAAGGAGAAGTTTGGCCAGCGCGGGTTTCGAACCCGCGACCTCTTGTGCGAGGAACGTGCATCGAAACCAACTGATCCAATGCAGTATCTTGAGACGGTAGAAGCAAATTAATATGTCAACCGTATGTAATTCACCAATGGTGTCACTCCGACCAAATTTTTTTTTTTTTATTATTATCAATACAAAAGATTTAGGGTTCTAAACCATGTACAATTTCATACTCTGATACCACAAGTGATAATTTATTCAGGATCTAGTACATAAATTTAGAACACCATTTACAATCAAACGGAAGCAAATTGCGTACCTGTTTGCGCAGTAGATTCGAAAGCGGAAACAAATTGTATACCTCTTTATGCGTTGAATTCCAAATTGTTCCGCACCATTATTCTGATTACTGAAAATATAACACTTGGATAATAAGTCAAAAGAGTTGAAAAAAGAAGCTAAGTCTTCCTCTCTTTTACATTCTCACAAGACGGTTACGATGGATGTAGCAACTAGGGTTGTCAATCATTATGAAGGCAGAAGATGAGACCTAGCCTATTTATAATAATTTTAACAGGCTCACCCATCACAGGTCTATGTTAAAATAAGCCTACACTGACCGTCTTCCATATCGACTCATAAAATGTGTCACAAGCCCATAACTCAATTGATCACATTTTAATTGGGTTTACCCCAAATCAATAAACTATATTATTCAATTCATTTTATAAATAATTAAAACCAATTCATAATTAATATTAGCCCACATAAAAAATTTCAACAAGAAAAACATGTTCACAGAGAGATATAATATGAAAAAAAAAAAAGGAAAGAGAGATGGAAATAGCCCAATACATCTCTGTTTATTTTTAATATCTAATATATTAATTCATTGATTCTTAACTTTCTCTTTCGCTTTTTTAAATTTCGGAAATGTAATGCAAATTCTTTTCTGTTTTTCTTTTTGTTTTATAAAGAATATCTCATATGCTCACTATTTTTCATTAAAAACAACCAATGAACAATTTTTGGGTTAGCTGGTTTTGAATATATTTTCTAATTAAAATCGAATTAATCAAAATTTTAGTATTATAAATTCAACTGAAGTAAAAATTTATAAAAGTCAATTAAATTAAATTAAATTAATCAAAGTTATCTATCTCACTAATACGATCAAATTGAATTCATAAAATGTGATGTGATAAAAAAAATTATATATATTTTATATTAGTTTGGTTTAAATTATAGAAATTTAGTTCAAATTTGGTTTGTTCAACCTAAAAAGTTAAACTAAAATTCAAAAATTTTTAAATCACAATCAAGTTGAATCTATGTATAACAAAAAAAAAAAAAAAAAAAAAAAGCAATTCGATGAAACAGTGTGGGTTGACTTCAATTCTTTTTTTTTTTTTTTAAAGAAATTTGCTCACCCCTATAATATATAAAAGGTAAGTTAACTAACAAATGAGACCCAAATGAAGTCCACTTGAAGATTTCAAACTTGACTAGTAGTGATATTAACATAAATTTAATTAAATTTATATAAAATTATCTATTCTATAGTTGTGGATATACTATAAAAAAAATTATTTTTTTGGGTTAATAATCATTAAGGAAATAATATCTTTTAGTTCACCATCCCATACATATTCCACAATAGGATTTCTTCTTTTTTTTTTAATGGCTGGCAGTAGTAATTACTTATTCATGTGCTGATCCTCAAAGAAGTATCTTAACTCGACTGATTATAGTATAAATAAAATTATTAATGCTTGTATATGTATCTTGTAGTTTAGGGCTTATACCTCACAGTTTGTAACCCAAAAAGAAAAATGATAAATGCAAGGGTGGAAGTACATAAGGATTAGGGTTGGCCCTAGCTTGGAAAAAAATTATATAACTTTTATAAAATTAAGTATTCTAAATATATATTTTTTTAATTTGCTCATTCGATTAAGTATTAAAAGAAAATGTTCTCAAAAAAAAAAAAAAAAGAGTACTCTAGTCTGTAATGCAAATATATTTATAGTCTAACCTGGAGTAATTAAAATTCATGATTATGTCGTTGCATAAACGTACATTTTGTAATTGGTATAAAAGAAACAATTGAAATAGATTTAAATGATATTGTTGGACTAATAATTTTTAGTGATAAAGTGTGTTTTGTATGTGATAAGATTTGGCATGAACCTGACAATTGCTTTCTCTTTAAAAATTTTTAATTTACTAAATAAAAACACTAATTACTAAATAAAAATATCAATGAAAAAAATAAAAAATAATCAGTATTAGAATAAAAATAAACAAAATAATACATGGTGGCCAAGCTATCCGAGTTGCGACGAAGTAAAATTAAAATAATTGATAAAAATAAATAATGACCAGTATAAAACTAAAAAAATAAATAATACTAACAATATTTGAAGATAGAGCTTATAATAATAATAATAATAATAATGACAACTAAAAAAATTGTCCTTGAAATGTCGGGAGTACACTAGCTTGACGTTATTTTCCTTCGAATTTTTGTCTCTCTCTAATACTAATATAACACAATCACACAAATAAATAAATATCAAATCAATACAAAAAGGCATAAAATAATATAAACCATAAATGAAAGACACAAGACGAGGGGTGACGTGTGTGATGATGTGAAGAGATTATGGGGGCATGGTTATTAAAGCATGTAATATAAATGGGAAAATTAAAGAAACATGCATGCATTATTGACATATATATGGGTGAAAGAATCGTGCAATGCATGAGATAGATATAACAATATGATAGCCAATAATTCAATCATAAGTGCTGTGGCCCAAAATTCAAAATCAATACATTCATTAGATATATTATAATATGAAACTCAATAATCATGCAAAAAAATATGAATCCAGGGAACATTTGGTGTATTGAAACAACAGAATAAATCCAGGTGAAAAGTACGTGCATGTAAGCCAAGCGAAGCCGTGCCAGGCAATTCAAAAACTGATAAAAAGCAATGTTTTTAAAATTGAATCTATCAGTGAATTGCTTTATCGATTGATTCAATTAATTTGATCAGTTCAATTTAATTAATTTAATAATAAATAAAATTTTAAAAAATTATTAAAATAACTTTAAAAATTTTAAAATATATAAATATATTTATAATAATTAAAATATAAAAATAATATTAAAAATCAATTCGAACCAAATTAAATTAAACTAATTACTAATCTAATTTTTGATTTTATCGATTCAACTTTCAAATAAGCATGTCATATAATGGTCCCAAGATGGTTGTATTTTAGCTCACACTAGGGTCGGACCTACACCAATAGTGGGAGTTGCCTTGACCTATCAATTCCTAACAAATTATATCATAGACTCCGAACCATAATGTTTCATAGTTCCAAGGCCTAAAATGCATTGTTTGTTCATATTTTGGTATTTTGATACATTGATCACATGTGTGAGGTTTATTATTTCAAAATAACTAAATAGGTGTTCTTTCTTGTTTCCTAAATAATAGTATTATTCATTTTACTCTATTTTTTGTAGCTTAGAAATCTTGGTGCTCTTTTGCTGCATTTGATATCTTCGTTTTTTTTTTATTTGATTATGATTCATTCTGGTGCAAAGTTTATTTTTTCTTGCTTATTGCAAAATCTCGATATTTTTATTGATTGTAGTATAAATTTTGTTCGTTTTTTCTATTTGGAAATCAGTAGAGAATAATTTGAAAAACTCAAATATACAGAAAATATTAGTAGATGAATCTTGTGTTGAATATTTTGATTCATCTAGTGTTTTAGGTATAATCTATTTTCTTATTTATGTTTTTGTTTGTTTATTTGTTTATGGTTTTGTTGTTGTTTGCTTACATTTTATTAAGATGTATGTTCATTACTTGTAACTTATGTTCATTATTTGTAAACAAAATGTTCATCATGTATAGTATTTTATGTTCATCATTTTATTAACAACATTCAAACCATATTTAGTTGATGTTCATTTAATCTTGAATGTAATATCGTACATGTATCCATATTTTATTAATGTTGATGTTCATCAATTGCATTCTTTAATGATTAAATAATATAATGATGTATATGCATTAGTTAGTATGTAAGTATTTATTTTTTGTAAATAGTATGTTCATGAATTATAGTCTTTATGTCAATGCTGATGTTCATTAGTTAGTGATGAAATATTCATTTTATATTTCAATAATGTTCATTACTTGGAGTTATAATGTTCATCATATGCATATTAATTGTTCATTTGATTTTGTATAGAAATTGATTCTTGTGCTAATGATTTATTGGGACGCTTTATAAAATTTACCGATGAAGCTTATAATCTATATATGATTATGCATTCATAATGGATTTTGGTTTAAAAAAGAGTAAGCAAAGATATAGAGCAAATAACAAAACATTAACAATGAAAAGGTTTTGTTGCTCAAAGTCTGGAGTGAAAACAAGCATGCAAAAAGGAAATAAGTGTTATTCAACACTTGACATTCAAACTGGTTGTGAAACTTACATAGAGTTCCATATTGATGAACATAGGGTTTGGACTATAACAAAATATCATGAGTAGAATCATCAATTATGTGCATCAAGCAAAATTCATCTTCTGTGTTCACATAGAGGAATTACAAAAAATAAGCTTACTTCTCTCAATAAGCTTAAAAAAAGTGGAGTTCCAATGGCTAATAGTATTAAATTGCTAAAGAACCAATCAAAAGGATCACCATTTGCTGGTTTTACAATTAGGGATGTTTATAATCATTTAGCATTAGAAAATATTAAGAAATTGGATAGTAGCGATTCAAATGCATTGATTGATATTTTTAGAAGAAGACAATCAAATGAAAAAGGACTTTTTCTTTGATTTTGAGGTTGACACTGGTGCGAGGTTGTATAATATTTTTTGGAGAGATTTACAGATAAAGGAAGATTTGTTAGTGCATGATACAACATATTAAACTAACAAATACAATATGATTTGCATTCCATTTATTGATATGAATCACCATTGTATGAATCTTATGTTTGATTGTGGTTTTTTATTGAACGAGAAAATTGAGTCTTTTGTGTGGCTTTTTAATACTTTTTTAAGATCTATGGACGACAAACATTCATAGACTATAATGATAGACCAATATGTTGCCATGTTTGCTATAATTGATCAAGTGTTCTTAAATTTATGCCATAGGTTATGTATATGGCACATAGGAGAGAACTCGAAAGAAAATATCAAATCCTTGATAAGTCAAAGAGAATTCATAGATTTGTTCAAGTATGTGTTGAAATACACTGGTACAAAGGCTAAGTTTGAATTTTATTGGACTAGGTACATTAAAAAACTTCATGTTCATTGTTCAGTGTGCAAATATCATTATTTGTATGCTCAATATTCATCATTTCTAATGTTCATGTTCATTATTTTTTCATATAATATTATACATGAGTTAATTTGTCCGTTAAAAATATATTATAAAGCTTGATGTTTATTGCTTAATATTTGGATGTTGATTATTTATAAGCACAATATTCATTTGTATCTTATTGCAAAATATTCATATTATTTAGTTACATGTTCATTAATATCATTACTACAATAACCCTTGGATTCAAAAGCTTTATGACTCTAGAGAGATGGTGTCCTATATTTAACAAAAAAATATTTTTTAGGTGGTATTTTATCATCACAAAGGAGTGAGAATATTAATAATTTAATGTCTCAAAAACTTTTTAGGAGTACTAGACTTTGTGATTTTTATAATTCATTTGCTAATGTAGTTTCAAAATGAAGGAGTAGAGAAAATGGAGAAGATTTAAGTTGCATGGCTAGTCAACCAACTATGGTTATGAATAATGTGAAGCTCCTTTCACATGCTAAGGAAGTATATAATATTGATTTTTTTTATTTAAGGTGTAATTTATGAAGGGTACTGCATGCTATCAACAATGTATAATGTTGAATGGCAACAATATTAAATATCATGTATGACAGCTAGATTTAGACATGATTCGACATGAGGTACTTTCAAATCAAGAAGAATTGACGATTTGCACTTGTAAAATGTTTTTTGAGCTGGGAATCCTTTACTACCATTATTTTATGGATAATGAACATTCATTGTGTTAATGCTACACCAGACAAATATATAATCAATAAGTGGATGAAAGGAGTTATAGAAAGCAAAAATAGAGATATTTGTGTCATGTCATCTTCAAATGAATTTGGTATAGCTCCTTCTATTTGAAGAATACAAATGGCTAGGAAGTTCCAGAGTTTGATTTCAGCTAGTGAACATAATAACAAAGCTCGATATTACTGTGAGGAAGCCTTCGAAGTGTTAGAAATAGTGTCATAAATGAGGTTGGTGCTATTTATTTTAAAAAATTTGATCATTCAGTAGATAAGATGCAAAATCCTCTTAGAATTAGAGGAAAAGGTGAGCACAACAAAAGGATCAAGAGCATAACAAAGAAAAAATGTAATTAAACAAACAGCGTAGATACAGACAAAGATGGCAGTACATGTATCAATTTAGATACTTTATTTTTGTTCATTAAAAATATATTACCTTCTTTCCTAAATTTTGTGTTCTTTGCTTATTACTTCAATGTTCCTTGATTGTTAGTACAATATTTATTACTTTGAATATTTATGTTTATCATATTTTTTGTAGTCTGTTTGATAAAAAAATTTATAGAAAACTGTATGCCAAGTAGATACAGATGGATATCTTGCACACTCAAGTTTTGGCATCTCACAATTGGTAAATATTATCTCAAATTCCATTCTTAATAATTTTCAAGTTGTAAAATAAAGTTCTTTCATATATTTTACAAATAAACATGTATCCAAAATATAGTTTTGTTCATTATGGTTATCATTTTTTGTTTATATATAATTAATGAAAATGAAGGAAAAAAAAGTAATGAACAATCAAGATACTAGTAATGAACATTTATGATACTAATGAGTATGCAACATAGTAGTAATAAACATGCAACATATTAATGAATGATGAAAGAGTATATGAACATATAGTAACATAGTAATGAACATACATGAGAATACTAATGAACATTTAAGACAATAATAATGAATATTAATGAAAATGGAGTATAAAAGCATTGAAGATGAACATTCAATATATTAGTAATCATAAAATGTTTAATTTTGAATGAATATACATGCCATAAATTAACAATATATGAACATTAAGTAATGAACATGCAAAACAATATTAATAAACATTTAACAGTGTAGTTGTAACAATCCAAAATTTTTAAAAAATTATTTTCTCTAGAGTTATGAATATTTGAGTTATTAAAATATATTTATTGATAATTAATTTGAAATTTAAATTTAATTTGAATATTTAAATAATATAAGAGTAATTTATATTAAATAAAATGGTTTGGGTACATATGAATGTAATAAGTATTATAATTAATTTAATTTTAAGAATAGTAAAATAGTTCAAAGTTAATTTTCAATTTATTTAAGTGCATGTGAATATGATATTATTTCTAAGTTTGAAATTTAACCATGTTATTTATGTGAAAATTTTATAAAGATAGTAAAAATGATAATTATTATTATAAATATTTTTAAGTGAGTTTCAATATTAAATTACGTATGATTTAGTTATAGTGTGATTTTATTCAAGTTGAGTAGTAAAAGAATAAAGTATTTTAAATTAGATTTCAATTATTAAAAAATAAAATAGTATTTCATAAAGAAAATTATTTTAGTTCATATATAAATATAGTTTGAATTATTTTTGAGAGTTTTAATTTATATATATATATATATATATATATATATATATATATATATATATATATATATATATATATATATATATGTATTTATATAGAAAAAAACGTTTTAAGAGT